>JAGVSQ010011142.1:0-12121 GCA_022683975.1 Rhyacophila evoluta
GCTAACTTCAGACATATTTCCGAAGTCGCGGACGTTTTCCTTCATTTTTACCCGAATTTCTGTTATTGTACAATTATTGAAAAAAAAAATTCGAACAGCCCTATGCGATTATTGTGAATTCATTTTTGCACTTCGAACCTTGAGATCTATCTAAGCTAATTAAATGCATAACAATTATATTTTAAGAACTTCAGTTTTCAAGATTAGGTTAAAATACGTCACAATAATTTACAACTCACCATACTTAATTGAAGCAGGAGAAAGTCCAAGAGGAACCTTCAGAAGGTTTTTTGTAATAAACGAAGCCATTTTGATGTGACTAGCGATGAAGCAAAATAAAATCAGTACAATATTTTAATTTCAATCAAATTATCGAATACTTGACGGTGGACTCTGACCTGACAGTTTGAGATGTGTGTTGCCACCCATCAATTTTTTTAATATTAGAAGTGTTTATGACAAAACAACATTAATCTCTTTACTCCAATAATTTTGAGTATAATCTATTATGCGCGCCATCGACTGTTTATCATTGGCAATTTATTCAGTTAAAGTAAAAATTCAATAAAACAACATTTTGTTTGAATGTATGTTTTGAATTGTGCTGAATTTTTTATTGGTGTGTATAGATTTCAAAACTATTATATTGATGCCTTAATACGCAAACCAACTAAATCCATCTATGTTCGACAAAGCAATTTTAATGCTATTTTATAAAACTTTAATTTTTCCATAGCATATTCTATGCACAAAATTCACAAAAAATTTAAATACGTAAAATCAGCCGCATACACCAATCAACTACATACAGTAACATACACCTTCACCAGAGTTTTTGGATGGTCTTGAATAAACCATACTAATGGAATTGGATGGTTTGCAGATTAAGCCATCGATATGGATATAAATCAGTAGAAAGAATCCAATCCACAAATTGGAATTTTTTCATATTATTGCTTCCAACACACTAATACTTTAATGTGACAAAGGTGTCGAACCAGAAATAAACACCGAGAAGAAGTAATTATTGTTTTTTCTAGCCCAAATACTAAGAATTTACAAAAGGTTAACATAGTTTAGAGATTTTCCGTTTTCTTATATTTTTTCAAAACTACAATTTCATTATTGGTAAAATACGACCATAGAGATTGAACGTATTAGTTTTTAAAATCTTTACATGCATACAATCCATATTATTTGGAAGCATTTTGTATTCATTAATGGTTAGTTCCTTTACACTTGACTTTATCTGTCAGATACACTCAAAAGTAATCTAATTCGAATCAGAACGTCTAATAATAGTATTGTTGTAGAAAATTGAATTATCGAGTGTCTAAAAAGCATGAGGCGGGTGGATATTGAACTGTCCAATTGATAAACAATGTGTTCCTGCAAAACACTTACCAACAAAGAATCTTCCTTTTTATTAAGAAGTAATTCATTAACTCACTCCGTTGATGTCTGGATATCTTAGGTCATATTAATTTAGTCCACTGTCTGTATAATTCACTTGACATTTCAGTGAAGCCTAATTGTGATAAGCCTGTATTTACATTTTGTTTTACAGAGAACAAAAAACAATATCTCACTTTTGTGCATGTCAACATGTAATTTGATTAATGATTTAAAATTAATGAGATGTATATAGTAAAATCCCGTTATAATGAAACTTGGACCACCCATTTTGTTTGATTATACTGAAATTTTATTACAAAGGAATGTAAAATACGTATATACTATTTTCCAGTCCAACATGATAATTATGTTCTATATATTGGAAATTTCGTTATTTCGGTATTCGCTATGGCAGGATTTGATTGTATCTCAGTATTTTTTATTCACCATTCAAGAAGCCAATGGTGTATGGACAATTTGATTAATGATATTGAATTATCAGGGATTTAAAAATTAAACAAAAATAAATTTGCATCAATAAATTTATTTCAATATAATATATATAATCTTTGACATGCAACCAGCTTGAGAAACTTATTCTAGAACAAACCGGGTGAGAAGCACAAGACTTCTCCCACAGCCCCTTCAAACACTTCCATGGCTGCCTCCTTGTTTCGACAACCAGCCAAACTACACCACACATCTCAATCAATACAAAAAAATATATGTATTTATTTACCCATGACAGATGATTAAAATTAAGTACATGAAATAAGTGATAATAAAAAGCTGTAGAAAAATCGAAAAACAAAACGGTAATACAAAATATTATACCTTGCAAAATTAACAAACTTAAATAAAAAAAAAAAAAAATAGGTAATAACGCAGTACTAAAAAATATTGCACTATCCGAATTAAGTAAATAAATTGAAATAGTAAAAAACATCATTGAAAGTCTTTAAGTTTTGTTTAAGTAAGCATTGAGTAACAAATAAATTTATGATTTGTACTGAAAAGTGGTGTGGTTAGTTACAAATACATATGCCGGCTGGCTGCACAGCCCTTTTATTACAATGATTACAATATTTTGACATTTATCGCGTGTAATTAATTATTTATTATGACAATGTTGGGCATCAAGGATACGATGCCCATCTAAACTTTTGACTCTAAATTAAACAAACATTTAGTAATTTCCATAAAAGCTATTTAAATTTTGAATATCTTTATGATCAACCAAAACTATTTCTTTTACAAAATTTTGATAAACTTGGTGCGAAAGCCGCTAAAATACACGTCATATATTTATTACAAAATTATTTCAATACAATCACCAAAGTTATCTTGGCATTATCAACATTACAACCACAATTTGGATGAAAAATAAACTGTTGTTTTACAGAGATCTTATTCGGTGCCAAGAATAACATGGTGAATTAAGAAGGAATTGATTACCAAACACCGACCCGAAATAAATTCAGTTTCTTGAAATTGATACATTTCTTTAAAATTACAAAACCGCTAGCCTATAGGAAGGCGAATTTACATATACATATATACGAGAGATGTGTTTGCGAAATAGAATACTACATTTACAAAAGCTGAATTTGTTAATAATCAAAATTCATCCATTTTACGAGCCTGAATCAGGTAATTGGAATTAAGTAAGAAAGGAATGCAGAAATAAATTATTACAAATTAATATTATTCAACATTACTATGTTTAAAAAAAAAGAAACGAAACAAAACAACCAAAAAAGAAGAGAAAAAAGTAAGAAACTGAACATTTCGTTGAATAAATTTTAATGAATAAATGCTTCATTCAGAATCCTGACCGAAAATGTTACATTTGAATACCGCTTTCGCAGACATTCATGCATTATTTATCAGTTTTTAAACTGCACGATGAAAAGACATCAGGATTCTACCAGTCCGAAAGACAAGATCGATATGCCAATAAAAAAGCCGGTCGTATTGGGGATCCCAAATTAAAACGCTGCATCAATTTTGACTTTTATACCACCAACCGCACTGTGTGACTTTTACAAATCTATGGTAAATTTATTACAGAAAATTCTTTAGTAATATTATGATTATTTTTCGAATGAAAAACCAGTATTTTAAATGATATTAGTATATTCAAGAAGTTAGAATTTTAGGCTAGTCAAAAGACAATTTATAAAAAAAATGCGATATAGTTTTCATAAATAACAGTCAGGTACAGTTCGGTTGAGATATAGAACGAGCTGCAAAATACAGAGCATAACATGATATTCTTATAAATGTTACATTAAACCCGAAGGTTGTTTTTAGTAGACTGGCAACATTGTGAATCGCAGAGATACTCTGTTGATGTCAGCTGTTGCCGCCAGATGTCAGCGTCAGTTGAGAGCGACGGGGATTGGGGCAGGGGAGGGTGAAATGGACAATGGGGGGTTGGGAGAGAGGGGAGACTCGTCAAGATTGTGATTGACGATAGCAGCCGGCGAGACACTGATGAAATGATCAGCAGTCAATGGAGAAAGTTCCTTCAGTGCACACCTGAAATGAAATATTTTATATTAATGTCTGACTATGTAATTCTCTATTCTTTAGAGGTCTCACTGAGTAAATCATACAGTAAGATATGAAAAGTAGAAGTGAAAAGATAATAAGAAAAAGTGTTCTTGAATATTTTTCAATACTTTATACTTACGTAAAAAACCCAATGGATTTATATTTAAATCCAGCAAGCAAAAATCAAGTATTGAAAATGAATGACATACTTAAAAACACGTTCATGTGAACTTTTACTTCTATAATTGCTTGTTTAATTTAATGTATATTAAAAAACATCTTTTTGTGTAATCTTGAATAGTTTATTGTCTAATTCCTTTTCCTGGTATTTTGCATTTAAACTGCTGATTGTGAATATAAAATATCAAATTTACTGAGCAAAGAATATCCGCATTTGTATACCTTATAACCAATTTTGACCATCTGTATTATTAGTTAATATAATGACTTGAAAACTAAAAGTAAATTCAAAGTTATTCAACCACTTTAGGAAGAGAGAAGCAATAGACAATAAATTAATCAATCAAAATATTTTGTAAATATGTATTGTTTACCATAGATCAGAGGTCACGTATGCGGTGACTTTGGGCACGGGGAATCCATTGAAAGGACTGGCCACAGGCAAAGTGTAAGCACCCATGTCGCCAAATACCACCCACTCCCCCACCTCCATAGCGGGCAGCGCCACATCCGATAGAATCTGGTCCATGCTGTCACATGTCGGACCCCATAGACTGCTAGGTACAGTCTTGCCACAGCTCTCCTGTAAAAATCAGGCAGGTTCAAATGACTTACTGTTATGTGTAAGATATGTTTTGTTTCATATAATAAATGCATATTTTCTCTCCTATTACCACATTCAATGTAGATCATATGACTACACAATATGAAAATTTATCTTGAGACTGTTTAACACAAGCATTAGTTATCAACCAATCGTTCAACTCATCAGGTATTTAGTACTGCATCTTTGGTATTTTTGTTTTGGGCGGTAACAAGATGCTAAAGCACCTGTATCACTTAAGCATGCGAGTTAACTATTAAATTTTAACCCCAGCTCTACATTATGATAGTCATTCATAAACATCTATGTGGAATATACAGTAATCGCTACTTTGATACAGTTATAAATATATGGAACTGGCAAATCGTAGTGAGCACAAAGAGCAGACGTCAGTTTTATTATGTCAGACAGTTGGAGTATGAATTCTTTTTTTTTATTTCTTATTTAGTAAGATAAAGCCCATATATAATAACGAAGAATAAATTATGACAATAATAACCTTGAGTGGGACAGCAGTGACTATTTGATGATCGTAGAGGATGCAGTTGAACGATCCATAGACTCCGTCGTTGAGGAAGTACATGGCGTGTGAAACCGACCCGTCTTCGGCATACAGCTACAAAACAAATTATCATTATATCAATTCCAGCCTTAAAAAAGTGTTTTATTAAACATTACAGTGAAATTTAATAGTTGAATGATTATGTTTATTCATTTAAAAGGTTTATCACTAGGTGATTTACCTCAGTTACTATAGTCATCACAATGGTGTGCTAACAAAAACAATAATTTTTGGATCAATAATTTGTCAATCACTATGAAATTTGATGGTTTAATCATAATACAGAAATTAAAGAATTATTACCTGTCTCTTGGCAAAGACGCAGCAGGCGAGTGTGAAAGCAGAAGCAACAAAGTATCTTCCAGGTTCTGCAATAACACGCACTCCACTACCTACCGGGAAATGTTCCTCCAGCGCACGGTTCACCACGCAAGCAATCTAAAATAAAAATTATTTCGATATTATTTTATTACAATTGTTATACTATAAATTATAAGTTGATTTATTTCAGCAAAGGGTATTAACCAACAACAAAAACCATCTGACAGAAGATAAGTAAGATAATATTGAATAAGTATTACCTCGTCAATGGAAGAACCAGTGCCTCCAGGGAATCCGCCACCAATGTCTAGCAGGTCCATGCTGTGGCCCAGTTGGATGCCAAGGGCGAATAAATCAGCCGCATGAGAAATAGCACGAGCGAATACCTCAGCCTCACCACAGCCAGATCCTACGTGGAATGATACTCCAGCAACCTGATAATGATAAAATATAATATATCATATCAAAGTAAGGTAATTAAATAAATTTGTAATGTTGATTTTGTAATTGTTTTGTTTGAAGGCAAAAAAGGCACTCACATTAAGACCTAGCATGCGAGCTTGTTTGAGAAGACGTGGTGCTTCGAGGATAGGATCGCAGCCAAACTTGAAGCCCAATGGACACTGTGCTACCTTTGCGTCACATCGGATGCGAACCACCAACCTATGAATGAAGAAAATTCTAGTTAGAATAATACTTTATCGACAAAATTTTTGAATCATGTCAATTATCTAAGAGTTTCTGTCAGGCATTGATATTGGAGCAAAATATCTTTTTAAATCAGTCCATTTGTTAAGCCTGGGTTCTTATGATGATCAAGTTCGATATTTCGATCACAGCAACCAACAAAGCTGATATCACAAACAAAAGAGTTATGATTTATTACGTGTGCATTTGTAAACCATTATGTATTATATTAAACTATCAATCAAGTGCTGATTTCACCCATTCTCAAATGTAGTAATCCAACAAAAAATTTAAATGATTCAATATTACCTAGCCCTAGGATGATGTTGCTTAATCTTGAGCAGCTCAAATTCGCTGTCAAAAGTCATGGTGTTGACTCCGGTGGCCAGGGCATGTCGGACATGAGATGCGGGTTTGGCAGGATTGGCAAAGATGATGCGCCTAGAGAAAATTACAAAATTTATATATACACCGCATAATACTAGTTTTACTATAATATTTTGTAAGTGTATTATATATAGTATTTCTCAAAGATGTTAATTATATAGATACAATAATCATTGTCCACACTCACTCAGGGCTGACTCCTAGGTCGAGGACCTGGTTGATTTCGGCTTTGGAAGCACAGTCGAAGCCTGCTCCCAAAGCGGCCAACACCTCCAGAACTATCTGCATGTCATTGCACTTCACAGCTGCAAAAAACAAATCAATTTATAAAAGCACCATCCTGCCAACAATGATTATTTTTGTCATTATTATATGTAAATGCTTTAAAATAATATTTTGTGATTTGCAACATATAAAATAAAATAAGATAAATGTTTTATGCATGCTCCACGAGAAAGACCATTATTCCTTATGGCAGGGATGTTCAACTATAACTTTATAGAGATCAAAACTCGAACAGTAATGAAAAACAAATTTTAGTCGATTATTTTTCGTTAACCATATCAGCTCCTTATGTGAAACATATTACAGTACAGTTGCTTCATGGCTTATTAATTACAACTGAAGTCTTAAGATAGCCAATAAGTGACAGTTTTACAATGATAAATTATTGGATTAGTTGACATAAAACGGTTTGCTATTACTCACCATAGTGCGGCTCAACACGCGGCATCTTGTCCTTCCAGCGGCGGAACTTGTCCACGATGTCTCCGATGTCCAAGACATAGAAAGCTTCCTCTTGGCGGCGCGCCGCAGCAGTCTCCCTAACGGCTGAGCCACTGCTCCAGCCCTCCTCCACAACGCATACGCGATCTTCCACTTTCACCATTTTCATTTTATTTGACACTTCCACACAGAAATTGACTATTCTCGCTCGACTGAGAGCACCCGGGGAATGATATGATTAACACGAGAGGTAATTGATTCACAATCGTCAAGTCCAAGTATATATATATATGTTATTTTGTTTTACAGCGATGTATCAAAAAGATTGCAAACGAAAAGTAACAAAAGGCCGCGCAGCCGATGGATATCGGTCAACGAAACAAACTGAAAAAAAATGAGACATTGATATTAGTTAATAGGAAAATCAAACTAAATACAAATAATATCAATATCTTTTGAAATTTTAAACTAGAAGACTACTCAATTCAAAGATTAGTATATAACCTTCATATAAGATTAACATCATTCCGATTGCGTGATAATTACATCTAAAGAACTTACTCTATAACTGAGGACCTAGCAGCATAATCACGCTGTTTATTCGGAGCAATATTTGAGAATGAGTTGCAAATAAAATGATGTTTATCTGTATCCGCTGTTCAGGTACTGATCGATTCAACAGTGACAAAGAGAATTTATACAATAGTAAATGCGATACTAAACAGCAAATAAGATATTGTCCATAGAGAAACAGGAATAATTTTTTTTTAAATAACACATTTAATTGATTTATTGATAAACAATTTAAACCACTCAAAATAAGAGCATATAATGTTTAATAACACCAATAATAAAGGAGAATTATTAAAATACCTTTGTTTAAAACCAAGTTTAGTATCATATTTCATATTTTGTAGCTAACAATAAATGATTATTAATGACAACAGTATCCATCTCTCTAATTCATTTTGGCTAGAGTAAAGAAAAAAGACGAACCATCAGTTATTTCAAAACAGCCTTTTTTTGCCATGATAATTACAATGGATACAATTTAATACACATTCTATCAAAAGGATGTAAATAAATAATAAATGATATTGGATAACTATGGAGTTTTATATTAAGAGGATGATCAAAGAGTAGTCGGTACTTACGAGGCAGCCTTCGGTGAGGTTGCAAGGTGTGTATGTTGAGGGGGTGGGGGCTGTGTTTGCAAATAGGTGGCGGGACTCAGCGCAGCCAGGGCGGGTCGACGTTAAGCGATCGCCGCCAGCAGCCGCCGCGGAGTGGCGCCCGCAGACCAAGCGAGCCGAGCTCACCCGATAAGCCTCCCTGCAACAGAAACAGACACATTACAAAATAGAATTTGATATCAAGCGAGAAAGTAAACCAGCTCAGAGAAAAAAATATTTTTTAAACATTATTTACAACACAAATTTTAATTAATTAATTTTAACATGACAATAAAAACAATTGTGTGAATATGACCACTTAGATAAATGCAAATAATATCGCCAGATTAAAACAAAAAGTTTGATTAAATGAGTTAGTATTAACTAGGTATAATTTAATTATATAATAGTTGCATGATTAATATAGCATGATGACTGAAACAATTATTGCCAACTTTGCTAAATGCTAAAATAGCTGCCACTTTGTTTTTTTTAATAACAACTTCATCTAAGCACGAAGATATTTTTTGGTAAATCAATGACACAAGTATTATAGAACCAATCTTTAAAAAAAATGTAATACAGTACATTTAACAAAAAATCATATTTTATAAATATTCCACAGGAAAAAAATATTACTGTCCGCCCTAAAAAATTATCATTTTCTCGACTAGGATTTCCCAAGCCATGTAAGTTTTCTGTGAACACTTGGAATTGTTTTATTTCCTGCGACTGCTACAAGAAATTTAAACATGTTTGACAAATAAACGTTCTGAAATGTAGAAAATATTAGTGAAAAATAGTGAATACATTGTTTAAAAAATACATATATTTTTTTACACAGTGAATAATGTGTTATTTTAAAGAAAAATAAATGAAATAATTTGATTATTAAATTTAAATGTAGTCATATTATGTCAAGAAGTTGGGCCATAGATATTACTGACATGTGATCAGATAAGAGATAAGTGTTTAAGATAATTAAACAATAGTCTAATGAAGCATTTACTGGTGACAATCACTTCATTGTATTGTTTTCTGGACAATCTATTCAAATTTAATTATAGTGTAATTATGTAGGCATTACTGTAAATTAGACATTTGCTTCGCTATTAAATGAAAAATTACAAATTCATGTAAATTATTTGAGCACATGCACTTTGTTTCAGAGGCTAAGGGTGAAAATATGAGTATTTCAGAACTGTGTGATTTAAGATCCACTGTGGCCCTACTATTTATAATATACTCTTGTCTCTCCAGTATCGTAGAGGTGAGCGTACGCGCCTAGAAATTCAGGGAATGCGGATTCGATTCCCACATCTGTAGGATTTTTAAAAATACAAAAATGCAGGACTGGATGCCCATTGGATTGAACAATTGTCTGACGAACAATTCTCGTGAAAAGAAATCAAGACGTCTTAACATTGTGGAGATCGATATACTCCACTTTCGTAATGGATATCTATCTTCACACTATATAGATCCATATGCTCCATGTTGGGAGCGAATATGGTATAAAAAATATATCCACTGGACCCATACGAATATAGACCAGCCATTAACAAATCTCCAAAGAAAGAAGGGTAAGATCCCTGAAGATAACAATATCATATCTTTTGCATAAAAGTAAGACAATATACGGATGCCATATTTTGGAAATGGAAGATGCCAAATATTCCAGAATCCTCCTTTGACCTGGATCGAAAGACATTAATTAGCATGATTATCCTGTATGGAAAAAACAGAATTTATGTAGCGTGCACCAAATTAATGAAATCGAAGATATTTTCTGATGGTGACCAAGGTCCGCATTTGATTGAAGAAAAAATGGTGGGTAATAATTTAAATGTATTTTTTTTAAATACGAGAAATGATTACATGTTTGACCTCAGAAACAAGTGTGCGACGGCATTAATTTATTTATTATTTTACGATAGTAATAATTTCGAAAAAATCGTACTAAAGGAGGCTACACACATTGAAGTTTGTACGCAAAATCATTTGTGTATGACAATTTTTTTCTCATGAAACCGGAACATTACTAATTTTAGGTAATCCTACGTGTATTTGATAAGGCTGGCCGTTTACTGACATAAAATGAATTAAAAAATAAGCCGTTCATTGGTAACGATGCTTCATTTGACCAACAAAATGCACTGTGTTTTGAAAGTTAATAGTTTATATTACAAAACGAAATTAAAATAGTGGTACGCACAATTTAATTATTTAAAAAATATTGGTAATAAAATGTTAAGTGATATGAAAATAATAGTCAACTTATATAATCGATAATTAGTAATTCTAACTAATGTTCGAGAAACTCAAGTCTGAACTGAATTCAGTCTTTTTTTTTTACTCTTCTCGTGAGGTTCTTAAACGGAAACAATAAGATAACCGTATTAAAAATCGTAAATTCTTTAACATATGCAGCGTATTTTTACGATCGTTCATGCATATTTACGCAAATTGGCACGAACGTGTATAGCCCCCTTAACATTAATCTAATAGTTCGATGTCCTGATCGATTATTACTGTTGACCTCAGTATTTATATGCTTACGCAAATTGTGCTTATTTGTAAATTCAAGTAGATTCTTTTATACACAAAAAATAGACTATGTTGTAAACATATTTACGCAAGTTTGCATGAGCGTGTGTAGTCCCCCTTAAGCAACTTTTCACGTGCCGAGCAAATGGTAGCTGGGCGATAAGGAAATCAGTTCGGTCGTGACGACAGTGATAAAATGTAAAAACCGATACACTTTTAATGTGTCAGGCCACTCAAAATATAATGAAGCAAGATTGCGAAACAGCGAACGCTTCTCGGGATAATTTCCGCCGGTCGCTCTCGCAGCCGCGCGAGGTTCGACATCGACGCCCAGGGCATGAACCCTACGTCACACCAAACAATTACCGATGAGTTAATGACACGGTATCACAAAACTATGCGCGTCAACACGAGCCTTCAATTAGAATTACATACATATCGATAAACCATGTTTGTATCGACGGCGAATGCAATTAATTCGTGCGCATAATAGTTCTGTGCAAGCCCCCGCAGAAATATGAATTAGATATTCGCCTTGTGCACACGCCAATGGACCGGAAAATCAGTTATTTAATCGAGCAAATACGTAATTCAAACTGAAGACGTCTATAATTGTTATTTATTAAATTCTACAAGCGGACTGACATTAAAAGAGTCGTACATTTTCTTCAAACCTATAATTTTAGGAAATGCATTTACGAGTATAATTTTAAATATCACGGGACATCAGCGCAATATAAATATGTCGCATTTAAAGATACTTCGTTAAATCGCTTGGCATATGGGAGAAGGACCCGCGGAGAAAGCATGATTGCTGGATGACAATACTTGGTGGTTTGGATTCCTCGGTATTCGAGCAAAGACGAGGATGATTTAACCAGCACATACGTTTTATATACTCACACCGTATAAGCTTTTGAAGCAAATGGACAATGATGAGAAATGTTACGTAAAATTAAAAACATAATACCATATATTTAAACT
>JAGVSQ010011143.1:0-12425 GCA_022683975.1 Rhyacophila evoluta
GAATAGGAATCACGCACACTCTAGTGCACGCCAACCAAGGTCTTGAGAAGCTGCTCTTGGGACACTTCTAGCACATATGAATAGCCTTTCACTCTCGTTAAGCCACGGTATACGCCTGAATAACGGGTGTGGAGACATAAGGGGTGGTGGAGGAGAAGCGAGTGGCTTATTCAGATATTTTATTATACGGGATTTAAAACCCCGACCTTCGCGAGACACAGCTGTGATTAACAACTTACGACATTGAATCAACCTAAATTGAAGCAAGGTTTCAAGCAAGTAGTTAAAACAACGTTAATCCTACTTGAAAATCTTTCGGCACTTCCTCTCAAAACAATTCACGATCGGTAAGCTGTATTATATGTGCAAATTGATATAAACTAGATATAGTGGCAGACATAAAAATAGATTCTAAGATTTAATCCATGGTTGAGCAAATATCCATTAAAGAGCTGGTCAAAAAAGATAATTTATTGACTTCAAAGAAGTTTTCAACATTAGCGACAAACAGAAAGAGCTTTTCTCATTCTTCCAGTTTTTTTCTATAAATTTTATAAAATTAAAAGGACGAGAGTTAGACATTGCATTCCAACTAAAGTCTTTGAAAGTTTGTGGAAAGATACTTTTAGAGCTTCTTTAATAATTGTTGTTACACCATCTAGGCAAAAAACATAATCCCTCAGTTTTTTCAAAAGTTCTTTTAGTTTTAGAATAAGAGTGTACGCAATTAAATACACATTTTGTCCAAAGGAATCAAGCCATAAATGCTGATTTATTATCGAAATTCAGCATTAGATTTATATAAAAGAAGGACCTTTCAAATTTGCATCCAGGGGAAAGGAATCAAACTTCATTCACGGCATAATTGTATTGTGAGGTTTAATGTATTTTCCTAAAGAGGGTCGATGTATTATTAATATTTCGACTTACTTTAACTTTGAAGTATTCTACTATTATTCATGTAAATTTAACTTTTAGTTAGACTAATCGAGTATTTTGAGTTTTAGAGGCCTTTTTTAATTGAAACATTTTAATTGGACAGAATTTGGTTGCATGTAAAAAAATGCATGTTGAGGATTTTTTTCATTTCAATGAACTAATAAAAAAAAAATTAAAATTGTATGTTCGTTGAGCAAGCACGCCACTGTTTGCATAGCGTCGCATGTGATTTTTGATTAATAACTCCACCTCGCAGGAAATTTCCAAAATTTTAGGCGCCAGTCAGACTTCCCTTAGAACTCGAAGTTAGGCATTATTAATATATTTCCTGATAGGAAACTAGACTAACCCTATATCATAATATACATGCAGGCGATTTTTAAATCAATACAGTTTATCTTATCCGAAAGAAGTATATTTTTTTGTCTTTTTAGACCATATCTATAAGCATACACTTACAATTATGATTATGTATATCACATAAAGGAAAAAGTCTACAAACATCTATTTCAAATGAAATAAATACTCATTGTTCCGAGGTTGTCCATATTGAGATGTATCTTGGATATTATTTTGAAGTCTGTCCATAGATGTCCTGTATCCATTTAACAGATTGATAAATTACATGCCATTACGATTTGACAAAAGAAAAATTTCAACCCAAACACGACTTTGGTACAATAATGGCAAACAGGTAGGTTTCAATCGATCCATGCTTGGTCACCACAGGAACACCAATATTATTTGTTAAATTCCATGAAATGAAGATACCACCAACAAATACGGTATCAATATTTACGACTTTTATTTTTTTGCATTTAATTGTTTGCTGTCATTATTGACATGTGTCAGAGCTCCTCAACATGACCTCTTATTTTTGCGCAAATTGCAAAAACTTTTGAAACCCCGATTTAATAATATTTATCGTTGATTTGAACATACTATTTTTATATCAGCCACATATACTAGTTTGAAGTTTGTTTCCCTTTCATACTATTAATAAATCACAATATAGAAGTAATTATAAATTCATTGTGTGAATAATAAACGATATATGAAACTGATAACAGCTTAATTTAGTAGACACTGATATGTTGGAGTAATTTGGTGTTTAATTAAGTAACCTTCCGATTTATTAATATGGAAATTTTTAGCAATTAAGCTAATAGTGACGTGGATTTGCTAGTAACTTCACATATTATACGCGTTGTTCACTGTAGTTAAGAAGATCATCAGTGTTATTGGTTCAAGTACCGTAGTTGAATAAAAATACATATTTAACTTTAACAGACATCCAATAAAGTCTAAAAATGATTTGCTTAGATACATGTATAAATCTATATGCTCGAGTTTAATGAACTATTTATTTTACAGATATTTGCTTTCACTTCCACCACCCGCCACATAATCACATCCGTTAAGCGGGGCGTATACTGTGGTGTAACGAACGTGCGACGTTCTTCAAAGTGCATCATATGAGCAGCTTTTCAAGACCTATGTTGGCGTGCACTGGAGCGTGCGTGATTCCTATTCCAACTATCTAACCTTATTGAGAAAAAAACTTGTCACTCACCATAAGATTTTGTATTTTATTTAAAAGCTAAAAAATAGTCCTTCGTATAAGCCAAGTCACAATCGCCGACCAGTCCGATAAATGTTGAATGTACTTGAAAATCTCTTTCCTTTCAACCGACGTATGGAAACACCAACAGATAATGTGATTGGTACCCTGCACATAATCAAGTAGAAGATTCTACGATACCAATATATTTTAGAAATATTAAGCAATGCATTAAAATGAACATACTAGGTAATGAAAAAGATAATAAAGGGTGTATTCTTGAGGAAGCCAGAACACTACCCTGACCAGAAGTACACAATTATAATAATAAAAATAATGAAGTTGTAATATATATACTTTTCAATTATTTAACAGAAATTGTATAGGACAAAACATTGCAAATGCATATTGTATAAGGAGTCGTTCTTACATTTTCAGCTACACTTTTTATGACTACTACATTTATCTAAAAACAATTTTGTTAAATTTGAAAAACTGCCATATGTTACCAGCATATAATAGAATTATTAATTTAACAATGCTCACTTAAACGCAGATAAAACTACCTTACACCCAGATTATTACAGCGAAACTTTATCTAGAGCATCGTTTAAAATTACGATAGCATTGACATATAAAATATATTATATCGACGTATGTTCATATCATACATACCTGATAGATTTTGATTTTTCTATTTGTATTGAGCTAAAAATCTTTGATCTCTTGGCTTCAACAACTGGTTCAATAGAGTGTAAAATAGATTATACCGTAGAAGTTTGAGAAAGCCAAAGTCCTTTCATGATGTACTTTAAAGGTTTTAAGTTTTAATTAAATAACTTATCACTTGCTTTTATGAAAATTAGTTTCATTACCCTACTCTGCTTGGGATAGATTTATCTTAAACTCAATTTAATTTTATTCATCCTGTTATTACAAACTAATTTCAATATTAGAGAGATACCATATATTTAGTTTCTTATTGATAATTAGTGATAACTTTGTAAATTTAAAATCATACAGTTGAACTAAAAAAGAAGTTAAAATATTATGTCAAAGTTTGAATTCGATATGTTTTACCGCTTACGAGGAATTTATGTGACAGACAGTCATACGTTTTTTTTTGATTGTATATCTGTATTTATACTATAAATGATATTGAATTTTTTATTATTAATAATTAAATGAAATGGTACTGTTAATTTATCGTGTTTGAATTTAAAATATATCGCTTAATTTATGAGAACAAAATAAAAATGATAGTTATTGAAAGTCATTGTAATTTGGGAGGGAAAAATTGTTTCGGTAAGAACAATCGACTGACCTCACAAATTATGTTGCCAGAGTGGATGTAGGTTGAACGACGACAATATTTCAAAGATCATGAGCAAATTATGTGGATTGCTGACATTTCGGTCGCAAGCTAACTTGTATTTTTTTTTAGTCAGCCTTGTAAAAAATCACAAACATGCGTTTACATACATGCCTACAAGAAAGTTCAGTACATTTTCCTTTATGTTAGACACAATGAAAACAATAATTCATTGTTTGTCAATTTTTTTTTACTTATTGCATTAAAGTAGATACTACTTTTATTCAGTGGTGTAGTCCTAAATGAAAATGGGCAGTTTTTTATTATTTTTTTTCTGCACTCAAATGTGTATTTGACTTCATAATTATAATCGATAATTCTTATCTTTGGTGATTTTAATTGTAATTCTCTAGAATTCTCATCTGAAGACACTACATATAATCGAACTCCATTCTTTTGAAACATTACAACCTTGTACAAAAAGATTCTTTACTTTTACAGACGATTTACAACATATTTTTTCCATTTTTACTAATTATTCATGGATATATATTTTTCTTTTCTGTTCGCGTATTTGCACTCTAAACAATCAGCCAGGAAGCTTGGCTTAGGAAATTTTGTTGAGAAGTTTCATTTTCATAATGAATATTTAGTTTTCAGTTATTAACGATGTTTTAACACTTCTATCCTTACCTTTTTCACTGATTCGAATTCAAAAATAGTTTTATTATAATATTATAAGAAAACACCTATCTAAAAATTCTTATACTTATGCAAGTTCGCATTTTTTTGATTGAAAAGTTTTATGTATAAGGCGCTTTCGAGAAGATTTTTTTGACAAATATATTTTTAATAAATTATCTCAAGTTAATATTATTACTATCAAAAGACAGCCATATAATATATATATATTTTTTAATATGACTATGCGTCCGCATATCCCAGCTGTCGTAAATAGATTAAATCTGCAATACTGATTTCACCAAAAAAATATCTTTTATTTATTTCGACAGAAATTTGAAATTGGATTTCTAATTATGGATATGTTTTTAGTAAAAAAATGATCTCAACTAGTAATAAATTAATTTTTTAAGGGCTTAAATTGGCATATCAAGAAAAACTTTCGAGAAATATTTTATATGGATCAATGTTTATTTAAAAAATAAGTTCACATATTTCACTTGACACTCAAATCTGTGTTGGTGTGGTCTAACCATGATTCAATTGTAAACAAATCAATTTCACGTTGTGAGTGTGACGGTCCTATTATTATTATTCCTGTGATGCAAGATATTTGATACAAAAAAAATCTGTATTGAATACTTAATTAACAACAAAACATTTGTTAAATGCGCTTGAAAGTAAAGTTTTATATCAAAAATAGTAGCAAAGCGGTGCCTTGGATAGAAAAGTAATACCAAGGCGTACCCTGACTCGAAAAAAAAGTACATGGGGCCCTGGCCCACTTAGCCCTAATACACCACTACTTTTATTAATATAAAATAATTGTAAATCTATAGGCCTGTGGTTTTCCTATCGTATCTTCAAGACGCCGATATACGTCCTTTTTTCGTTCCAGATTCTTGGACATCAAACAGGACGTATACCAAACATTTTTTCCCATAAGAAATAAAGGGGAAATGATTAATCTATCCCCGTGAAATAAATCCTATTCCTATTGGCATATTATACATCAATAGGTCTCAATAAAATAATTTAAACACTAATGAATACACACTAAAATACGTTAGTACAAAAACAATTGTTAGAAGAAATATAATATATAAAAATGTAACGAACCTTAATTTATCTTTCTCGTCTCTTTTCCTTATTTGAACCCGGTTGAGGATCATTAGGTTTAATGTTTACTCAAAATTTGTCCAAAAAACTTAGCTTATGCCATTTCTCCCGGATGTTTCGAAAATGTGACACTGTCTGGTTGGCATTAAGCTGGCATGGTCATACAGTGTTTAAATTATTTTATTAGTTGTCAAAAGGTGAAACTGCTGAGCCTTCAATCTGAATTAACTCTTCTTTCTCGTACAAATTGTGGTTCACTAAAATTGTCAAACCAGTACCGTTTAAAACACCCACACACATTATTTTTGTCATTTAACGAGGCTCAGTGAATAAATATTTACAAATTGATTTTTACAGAGAGCCGTAAGTTCCAAACTCTTAACTGTATATAAAATAAATAGTCAACTTACGCTACTACGTAAATCTATATAAGCATACAAAGGGATCTAACGAGTTTCAAGAATGGCTCATAACCAAACCTTCAAAAATAATTTTGCTATGATGGACCTCTCGCCTTTAGTACTTCTTAAAACGTGAGTATATTCAGTATTTTTTTTTTGTTCTCGTATGATATTATCCGCGGTTAGCGTAGTTAGTAGCGTGCGCGCCTAGCAATCCGGGGAGTGCGAGTTCGATTCCCCATCTGATCGGATTATAAAAATTTGAAAATGCAGGGCTGGATGCCCATTGGGTTGAGTGACCTGACAAACGATTCTCGTGAAAAAAATTTTGTCAGGACGTCTTCACATTGCGGTGATCCATTTACTCTACTTTCGGAGTGGATTTCTTCACACTTTATGTATCCATATGCTCCACTTTGGGAGCGAACATAGTATAAAAAAAATATATTAAAAATATCGATAAAATTTCGACAGAAATTTTTCAGAAATTTTTATGCAGTATAATTGCTAATATTATACGTTAAAATCAAAAATAATTGTGTAAGGTATCATGTTTCACTAGACTTTACAAACCCAAGAAAATTTTAGACTACAAGTTTTACACGTCTACAATAAGTAAATGGGACTGAATTCACTACAGTGAAATGACAATGATGGATTTGTATCACTGTCATATTGTCTCTTTTCTTAAAAGGATGACAACATTTTTATATCCCTCAGGAATATGAGTTTGTACCATTATGTACGAACATTGTCTGTGAGTACATAAAAGCGAAACATCTGCAACGATATTGTTTCGTTTCATAATATTATTGTAAAATAAATAAGACAAAAGCGAACATGGGTTTTGAAATTCTTCTTATCGCACAGTTATTTACCTGTATAGCAATCAAATACAAACTGTTTTTTTTTTAATAAACATACTGGTACAAGTATATTCTATGAAGAGAGTCTTCAATCGAGAATTATAAGAAAAATATGAATATCAAGAATGAAAATATTTTTTCAGTTTACTGTCTTTTTATGGTAAGACATAAAAAAGCGCTTGTAATAATCTCTTGACAGTTCAAATCTGCATCTGTATATAAATGGATTTTATTATTCCGGTAATTTATTTGGTAGCGTGTGCGCATTGCAATCCGTGCAATGCATGCTCGATTCCCCATCTGTTTGATTTTAAAAATCCAAAAATTGCAGGACTGGGTTAAAATTGGGTTAAGCAATTCTATGAGAAACGATTCTTGTGAAATATAAACTGTCAAAACTTCTTCACATTGCGCAGATCCAGATTTCGGAGTGATTATATTTGCACCGTGTAGATCCATATGCTCCACTATCGTACTAAAAATGTCAATGCATGTGTTCTAAAAAGCTTGTCATGTAGGTATGGTTTACTTAAATAGGTCCACGTAAGTTCATTTCCCAAAAGATTTTTTAAATTTTATTTACTATCCACACATAAAGTCTTTATTAATATATTCTATCCAAATCCATCTCTATACATGTATTAATATAAAGAAAAATTTGATACTCTACGTTAAGCTCGTGTTGAAGGGTTATAAAAACTATAATTAGTACTAATAAAATACTTACACACACTAAAACAAAAAAAAATGAGCAAATTGTTTTATCTAATTTTCGAGATAAATATTCGATGTTATCGCTACAATTGCATACGATAATATGCTATGTAATGAGACATTTGCAATTACAGTTATTAATAGTAGTAGGATTTTATGAATTAGGCATATTATCCTCAAATAAATCACCCTATCCCGCTCTGGGAGCCAAATTATAATTTTTTCTTCGAGCCAAAAGCCGGAGCAAACTATAAAATAAAATAAATAAATATTAAATTTACGTAAAATGGATTGCTACATGTGTTGATAATAATATAATGTTTTAGCATAAAGCTCTTTATATTCTGTATACTATAATGAACGACATAACAATTTAGTGTGTAGATTAGTCTTTTACTAAAACTATGACAGTATCAATATTGACGTTGGTATTGTTATTTAATGATAATCGCATAGATTTTTTAAAGTTTTCTTCTAATGTTTTTATTTATCTTCAAAAAAAACTTTGAACACGTTTGTATGCTACCGAAACAACAGGATTATTTTCTTGAAAACTAACTTCGCTAAAATGTATTAGGATCAAATCAAAAGAATTAAAGAGCCGATAATGAACCGCGGGCAGTTGGTTTACATATGTGTCGTACATCATAATCACGAAGAAAGGAAAAATAGATGACGATTTTGATGGTTAAATGGAGTGGAATATGAAGACCTGGTTGCAACAATTGCCGCAGGAAGATGCAAAATAGAAGCCATTAAAATAGTGATGAAGGCAATGTCTGCGTTTTTATCACGAATATATATTATTATTGTAAGACCAAAATAATATACTGAATCAATTAATTGAATTAATTATCAAATCACGTGCTTCATACATTTAAACTTATTAAAAAATATAAAAACATACTAGTTTTATTTTTACTTTTAGCTCTCTCTCCACATAGGAATTGAGAATACATTAATTAGAGTCCTAAAGTTAATTTTGTAATAATATATATATTTACACCGAATACCATTGTTAAATTTTACCTATTTGATTATTACATAGTAAATAGATTATTTGATTTATTTACATCGATGTCATGGTGAGAAAATAAAGACTGCTTAGTGAAAAAATGGTTTACACGGAACTGTGTTATTGTATTGTAGGCTATTGTCCCTAAATTGTAGGGGCATTTTGCGTGTGGCCAAATTTAGGACAAACACATTCGAAAAGTTACCTACTGTTATATTATTACACTCAGAAAATTCTTTGAACACTTCCTGGAATATGTTAAATTTTTTTTTTTTATGAAATGAAGTTATTTTATACATATAATGCAATGTTGTTAACATCTGTAATATATTGAAATCTCTGTTTTGTCGAAATAATGTACAATACAAATCGGATTGAGTAACGAGAAAATCAGTTGTATCACCAGCATATTGTCACCATGTATACACTACTACAGTAGAAAGTTAATATTAGAGAAAATAATTAAATTTAAGCCGTGTTCGCTCCGAAATTGCAGCACATGAACGATGCAAAGATGAATCATTTCCGAAATGTATTATATTAATTTACCACTAGGTGAAGACATGTCTCGACGTACTGAGCAACCAGTCCTGCATTTTGGATTTTTTTTAAAATCCGACAGCTTTTGGAATCGAGCCGAATCCTCAATCTCCGGCTCCGAAACTTTGACGCTAACCTCTCAACCACCGGGAAGATATATTTTATGCTTAACAGTCAACAGTTTTTTACAAATAAAAAAATTGTCAAAATATAATTTATAATTTATAAGTTCAATGAAATCTTAGACGCTTTTGAATACTTTGATATATTGAAAATATTATGTTATATAGGTAGCAGAGTAGAAGGCCTCCACGCTTTGTTACCGAAAGTTTCAGGTTCAAAACTAACAGTTGCATAAGATTTTCTATTTTTATACCCAATAGATTAAATTGATTGATATTTTTTTTTATCATGGTAATCGTGTCAAAAATATATCAAGATTAGTTTTCATATTGAATATTTCCATATTTTACATTACCGGAGTGCTCATCTTCAGATTATGAAAATCGAAATACTCCACTTTATTATTTATATTGTGACACGTATTGCCAACACATGCGCGTTGTTAAGTAAGAAACTGGATACTTCTTGACACGTGTGAACAATGTAATTGAAAAAAATATTGGGGAAAAGAGCAAGGGAAAGATGTTATCAGTCAGTGGGTGGGCATGCAGTGAGTACGCAGTACGTTTGAAGATTACGAATAAATCATTTCATAAAACATCGGAGACATATTTTCCACGAGGTCTTCGTCAGATTGAAAATTCGTGCAAAGCGAAATGCGGAGGTTGAGTCCAACAATATTGAAGTTCAAACGAAATTTGTATTATACAATTCTCTCACAGGAGGTCCAGGCCTACTCATCCAAACAAGACAAACTACTAAATTATTCTCAGTCCAAACATCGTATGGTTTGCCAACATACCTCCGAAGAGAGCGGCAATAAATGCAAATTTGAATGCGGCCACAACAACGGCGATCGAATGCGAAATCATGTTTTATGACCTTACTCTAAACTTTGTACAGAACAAAGAAATATGCCTTTATTTATGATCCGACTAATATTGATGTCTCTTTAGACTATATCAGCGTTTAATAACCTTTGACCAATTGCCTGACAAAATTTATAACGCTTTATATCAACAACATTTTCGATAAATACATCAAGTTAGTACTCTCCGCGGTATTGTAGAGGTTAGCGTGGGCGCCTCTCAACACGGCAATTTGATTCCCACATCTGTCGGATTATTAAAAATCAGAAAATGCAAGAATAGATACTCATTGGGTTGAGCAATTGTCTGACAACCAATTCTCGTGAAAAATAATCTGTCAAGCCGTGTCTTTAAATTGTGAAAATCTATATACTCTAATTCGGAGTGGATATATCAACACTGTGTAGATCAATGTGTTCCACTGTCGGAGCAACATTATATTTAAATCAATATTTATGTAATGCGTATCTAAATACACGGTATTTTTGTATTTATTTATGAATTTGGCATGTTGAGAACATTGTTTTCTTCTTTTTCTGTCATATCCGCTCCCTATATGGTGCCCATGGCTTTTAGCTGTCCTGCATCCTCCCAAGTCATTCCAGCTTCCCTTAGTTTTGTCTCGGTATCCGCCAGTCTCCCAAGACGCTGGAATGTCACCGGTCGGAAGAAGAGACAAACAGGATTCAAAATTTCTGGAGGCATCCGTAGTACGTGCCCTGGCCTAGTTAAGAATATTACAAACTATCAATTTAAGGCATTTACTAACATGACCTACAATAAAAGCAATAAATATATATGAGAAAAAATCAATTATAAAAAATAATAAACAAAACCAAAATGAATTTTGAAAAAGAAAAGAAATGAAAGAGGCCTGTCAAGTAAGATAGGCAGATCTTATTGTAGAATTTATAAAACGGCATCAATCTATATTTTTGCTCACTCAGATGGAAAATATCAATAACTGAGTTAATTTCGTAAACACAACCATTGCTTTCCTTATTAGTATCACTACTGACATGTTAATTCTACACTCCGATTTCGATTATCAGTAGTCTTAACTGCTAAAAATGCTCTTTAACACTATTTTTTAAATATTCTTTATAATAAAAAAACGTACGTCAACCAATGATTTGCGAAGACTTCCTCAATTATATTATCAGTCTCGACTATTGAACGAATTACAATTCATGTAATATGTATATTTAGATAAGAAATTTTATAAAATGTCAACAATTATTAGAAGTCAAAATATATAAATAATTAATGGTTTTTAAATAAGTTTTCGATGCATTTGTAGATTAAATCAGCTGACCTTGAAGCATAACTGTAAAAAAATCAGCTATTGTCAACCCTCTATAATAATTCTATTAGTATTTATTTTTTTCCTTTTACGAGCTTTCACAATATATTCATATGTCATTGTGTATATATCTATCACAACGACATGCCACATTACTAGTTAATTATATATTGTAAAGACAATTTCAAAAGAATTTAATAATATTTGGTGTATGTTTGATGAAACTCACTACTCGGAAATTACATTTTTATTGATAATCAATTAAAATTAAACTATCATGTTGTACACGTATACGCACACACATGATGAAGTTAGATACAGTTATAAAAATGTAGAATAATACGAGTGATCTTCATCTCTATATTATTCTTACTATGAGGTAAAATTATGTATATACTTCATGATACTATATTTGCTCCCAACGTGGAACATATGAATATACACAGTGTGAAGACGTCTTGACAGACTATTAACGAGAACTGTTTGTCAGACAATTACTTAACCCAATGGGCATCCAGACCTGCACTTTCGGATTTGTAAAATCCGGCAGATGGGGAATCGAACCCGCATTCTCTGGATTGCTAGGCGCGCACGCTACCAACTATGCTACCGGGGAAATATTTACCTAAAATTATTCATTAACTACAAGCTTTTATATGACATTTATTTAGAATTATTAATATTGTATCCTGTGTATTGCTTAGACCTAAAGCAAAATCTTCAGTAGTATTCTTCTTCCAACAATTCCATAACAAAACTTTGCTAGCAACTATATTGATTCGAGAATTTTTTTTCTTAAGCAGTCACTTAAGTATTTTCAAAATTGTTTTTCACATTTTGGTACATTTAAAAAAGTTTATATCTTGCTCTTTTCAAAGTGAAGCTGCAACGCTGGACCTGGCTCAGCCACATATTGCGGATGCCACGAGAAAGTCTGAACCAGACCTGCTTATTTTTTAAGCCGACCGGTCGCCGGCATCCC
>JAGVSQ010011144.1:0-12425 GCA_022683975.1 Rhyacophila evoluta
TCTGGTCGGATTTTTAAAAATCTGAAAATGCAGGACTGGATACCCATTGGGTTGAAAAATTGTCTGACAAACGATTCCCGTGAAAATAATCTATCAAGTCAAGTCGTCTTCGCATTGCGGAGACCCATATGCTCCACTTTGGGAGCGAACGTGGAATATAAATATAACAAAAATAAAAATATGTTTATTTTTGCAAACGTTAGGCGCATTTTGCGAATTTGCCAAAAGTAGTACGCAGGTTAAGTGTTAAACATAAGTATTAAATCATTTGGTAATAACGCAGCTTACGATTTCTGAGTTTAAATATATATAATGATATTATTTTAATTTTAATCAATGGTGTTTTTTTTAGGTCTCCCTACCCTGGACACAACAGGGCCATCAGCTTCCGCGTTGCAGGCATCTGTACTAAGCAAACGGCCACTGTCGCACGCGCCCAACAGCCTCTCTGCCACGTTTCCGCCCGCCCATCTCCTTCCTCCTCTTTCTTCCGCTTCCGCTCCACCTGGCATGTACTTCGCCACAGACAACAATACAGCTGTCACTTCGCAGACCGGTTCCAGTGCCCTGCTTCCGTGTGTCATCAGGAATATGGATGACGGTATGGTGAGTACAGGATCCTTGTCATCCCTTTAACATATTGTTATCAATGTCCATATAAATATTATACAATATTGTGAAAAAAGTCTATTTTTAGAGTACTTGACCCTTTTGCAGAGCTTTTATATATTTACCTGCTATATGAGTGCCTGTATCAAATATATTAATTGTTCAGTTTGGATAGTTGTTTGTTTTCCATCAAAATATATAATGAATGTTGGTTCATACAATAATATATCGTTGTCAATATTGCAGAAGCACGTATCTATTTTTTTTTGTTTAAATCTCTTTCTAAAGTACTGTATAATTTATTTGCAATTTCTTATATCACTATCACATTTTTGCATCAACATATAATTTGTAGACATGTTATATATTTATGCTAATGCAAAAACGAGCCAATAAAGATATAGCACGAAATAAAACTATAATTTATAAAGTTAATTTAAAGTTAAAGTTAAAATATTAAAATACGTGTTTCTGCAACATTGACGACGATATATATCTTTTTTTTTATACCATGTTTGCTTCTAAATTGTAGCATATGAATATGCACAATGTGAAGATATCCACCCCGAATTGGAGCATATGAATCTCTGCAATATGAAGACGTTTTTTTCCAGACAATTTCTCACCCAATGGAAATCCATTTTTGAATTTTTTAAATCCGACAGATGGTGAATCGAATCCGCATTCCTTGGATTGATAGGCACACATGCTGATAACTACACTATCAGGGAGACAACATATAATGTGTATATAAAATAGTTTAAAACGTATAACAATGAAGTTTTTTTAGTTTCATATTGTTAACAGAAGGAACATCTTAGGAGTCAAAATGGCCGATATCTGACGAATACTTTTCTAGTATTGGGTAATAGATAAATACATAGAAAATCAAATATTCCTTGACGTCTAAATTGTCATTATTGAAGTTAAAAATATGAAAAAAATCTAGCGAAATATTCATAATATATCTAGATAAAAATGGCTTTCAGACAAATACAACTCTAAGTGACATTTGGACTAAAGCTAAAAAAATATTATATTTTTTAACAATGACTACTTATACTCTAGCTCTATCGTTAGCAAAATAAATGAAAACATAGAAAGAGTACAGAGATACCATTGAATTTTCATTTATTATATCATTCATAATGAATGCATTGATCTGTTACCGACGGTGAGTACACTCAGAGAGCTACCAAATTTAGAGTTGCAAACTTCTTATTAAAGTGCAAGCAAGATGATATATATAAAATTAAGTATGTACTTAGGACAGTTTATTCCAACGTCACACGGGCTTAAAAAATATTTTAAAAATAAACATTTTATAATATTCAGTCAATAGATTATGGATCTGATCGTTAAATTAAAAACTTAATGTTTTGGTTAAGTGACTACATAATCTCGAAGTAATTTTTATGCTATAAATTAAACATATACTGCATTTAAAAAGGAGAAAAAGTTTATTGATTTGTTTATTTATAGTCGCATTTATATGATAAATCAAAATATTAAAATACCTTTCATAATATAGTTATCATAGTTATTTATAACTTAGTTGTGGATCAGTAAGAAATATTTTTAAGGGTAATAAATTATTTAAAAGTTTAGGTGAATATAGCACAATAATTTATGACCCTTTAACCAATTACAGTATCCGTACACAAGAACCGATGAAAACTTACAGAGAGCTTTATTCAGGGAAGTGCAGAAATAGAAATAAATGATTTTCATAATCTTGAAATGCACGTAGAAATATTTAGTCAATTTAGAAAGAACTAATATTTCTTGCATTAAAATTAATAACTTTCTTAATCCCTTAAATATTTTTGTATGATGACAAGCTATACAATTGAAAGAATGTTTTAACTTAATTGTCAACAATATTGAATGAAATAAAAATGCCTAGTCTCCTAGAACTAGAATCATCTATTTAATCATGATAAAGTGTATGTTGATTAATGTAAATGTAAAATTATAATGTATTTGTATGTTTAAATGATTGAAAGCTCTGAAAACAAAATCAGGAGTTTTTAAGACCTTAAAAGTTATTTGTTGAATTGATTTTTAAGTATATCAGTTTTAATTTAAAAATAAGCTACATATTATAACTGCCGTCATTGTTTTGTGACAACTATTGTATTTTGATGTATGATTCAATGTATTGAAAACAGTAACACAGCGTGCTTATTGGTCTACTTAATAACTGCTGTCTTTGTTACAAATGGGATCTTAATTCATTAAAAATGTAACATTTCAGAGGCTTATTTTTATTAAATTCAACTTACTAATATGTGTATACAAAATTTCTAGATCTATACAATGATATATATAACTAATTTAAAAAAATATATATAGACTGCCATGTGTGTTTCTATAGCTTTCATTTTCTTTCTAAAAAAATAGTTAATCACGGTATTTTTATATTCAACGTAAAATTAAAAGTATAAAGATATAGGTTGTATTTTTTTTTTAATTTTAACCCGCAAAAAATCTCGCCCACAGCCACGGGATAATGCAGAATTACTAAATGGAATTCGCCGCTTAAAATCGTTTTTGTTATACAACGTAACTAGACCAAATGCATTCTGTTGATAATATTTAGTGGTTTTCTGAAACACTGAAAGGCCGATCGATTAAAGAATATGCAGGTCGGTTTAACGCCTCTTAAGGCATCCACGATATGAGATGGACCACAGTTTCACTTTAGCTTTGAATAGGCCGCACTTTTTTCTTACCAGGTCCCAGAAATTTTGCATGGAATTAAGGTTACTCCAGTTATTTCTATTTGAATAGCGAGATCACTTTGCAAATTTCCATTTCCCGTAATAATTATGTACCACAAATTATGTAAAACGTACGATATTCTCGATGCTTTGCATTTTGCTGGTCAAAGGATAATTAGGATCTGGGCATTGTTGCACACAGTGCCTAGTGGTATAATTTTTTAAATAAATTCAAGCCAAAATCGTATGTATTGTCTCAATAATTTTAACTAAGCATCAATATCATCAAAAAATTAAGACTAATAAACAATATTTAAAAAGTTTTATACGATTTATTTAGCACACCACTGCGAGTGTTTGAAGCTTCCCAATTTTGCCGCGGCAAGTTTCTACGCATAAATTTATCAAAAACGTCCAATTGGTCGGAAACCAGCCCGTTGTATTATGAACCCTCTCCGACAAACTTTCCCATCAAAGGAAATTGTGCTAATCAATTTGACGAGAACCCTGGCAGCTGTATTTTTACAAAAGTAATTATAAATTTTCGCTGTAATTATCGCAGGCTTTGATCTAAAAAATATTCAGTAAATGTATTCGTAGGATGCTAATAATACACTCAACATTCATCAAAAATTATTGTCAACATTTAAAAACAACCAACGCGTGTCTTTAAATCAGGTGGGATAATTTCAGTCACTCAAAAAATATATTCGACACATTTATCAAGTATATACATTGTATTTCTATTAACTTCATTTATTAGTTTATAATATTTCGTTAGAGTAATGAATAACACTTTGATTAATAAATATTTTGAATAAATCATAAACTTTTTAAAAGCTTTCATACGGTAAAAGCCACTTCCAGATAAGGTGTGAGTTAGTTATATACTATGTTAAATATTATTTTTTTAATTATTAATTATTAGTTAAATAAAAACTTTATTCAATTTTACAAATGCATGAGTGTTCACACGTGTCATACAAGTCGTTCACACGTGTGTCGATGAACGGTTTTGTACCGCAGAGCCGAATTCAAAAACAGATCCAGAATTATGTAAAAACCAAATTTCTCCCGGTAGGCGAGCGTTTTGAAATTGAAAATAGCGGATTCAAATCTCATCAAAATGCTAAAAACTCAGGACTGGTTTGCCATAAATTTTAGTGAAAAAATTTACCAGTGTAAATTTTGTGTTGCAAAGATTTATGAACTCAATTCTTAAAGTAGAGAAAGTGATAAGAAATAAATATATAACATTAAATTAAAAGGTTATAAGAAATTTAAAAACGTGAATACATATCAAGCCCTGGGTAATAATCAAATCTATTTGCACAATTGATAATCATTAGTTCTAAGCTTTAGAAACTTTTGTTGGAAAAATATTAGTTCTATCTTAAGTTACGATAAAACTACAGAAATGTATGATGGGTTTATCTATGAAAACTAATATGCTGTAGACACATGGTTTTATTTTAGAAATACAAGAACTTCCAATTTAGCGCAAAGCTTCCTGAGAAAAGGTCAAGGAGAAGTTTGAAATCGTTAAACTAGTAGTTCAAAAGGCGTTGTGTATAATAATAACAAAATTCAAGCGGTATTCGTCTCTTTGTGTAATCCTTTAGCCTAAGGATATACTTTGTTTCTTTAAATTGACTGATTTTATAATTGTACTAAAAATACGCTATTTAATTTCAATTATAAACACTCAAATTCCAAATATACAGAACTAGATGTCTAATTACCAAGCTAAAACTCGTGAAAAAAGTGCTCATCCTTACACTCAAGACATTCATATATGCACCTTTTTCAGAAAAGAATTATTGAAATATATTGACTGACATTGTGAACGAATTTTTTTATGCCACGTTTGCTCTCGAAGGCAAAGACAAAATACACGGTGTGAAGAGACCCACACCGATAATAGAGTATGTGGATCTCCATAAATGTGAAGACGTTTTGGCAGATTATTTATCACGGGATTTGTTTGTCAAATAATAGCTCAACACAATGGGCATCCAGCTCTGTATTTTTATTTTTTTTAAATCCGACAGATGTAGGAATCAAACCCGCATTTCCCGAATAGCTTGACGCGCATATTAATGATTTTTTTGATTCTTGAGCTGATTTTTCATTACATGAGTGATGTTAGTTTTTTTATTATTAAGATTTTGTTACATTTTGAAAAGTTTTAACATTGACGAATGTATAAAAATATCTTACAAAAGCCTTTCTTGTTGAAAAGTTATGAAGTGGAATTGTATAAAACGTTCCAAAAAATTACATTTAGTATCTTGTGTAAACCTTCACAGCTATATCCCATCAATTAGTAATCTTGAAAGATAGTTTTGAAAAGCTCGATGGGTTTCTAGCAAAAAACTATTCAGCTAATCTATTGCGAAGCCAAAATTCAAAAGGCAACTATAGGACAATAAAGTGAAACTTATATCCCCCAAAGCGTTCACATAATCCTGAAATATCCCCGACTTGTAAATGAGTGCTTAACATTCCGACCCGAGAAGCCTCCCGCTAAACTTTTCAAGTATTATACTTCCTTTATCCTGTTTCTTGCCGTATTTCCTTCGACAGGAAAGTTTGGCCTAAGTTTTTTCTAAGATGGAGGATTTAGCAACAAAAATTTTCGACCAGAATATCTTTTATCTTTTGGTTTCATTTTACAGTTTACAAGTTGTAATATTTTGGTTAAGGTTTTAGTAAAGAGTTGAAATACAAAGCTTAAATGAGTAGTGACATTTGAAATTATTTAAATGAATTATTATGACTATAGTAAATTAAAACCGTTCATAAATCATACATATTTTTCTCTTTCATGTAGAATATAAAATCGTTATAAAAACGGTTCTGCTTATGTAAGACAAGGTTTTTTACTTGTCTTTACCGGGTATAGATTAAAAATCATACTTTATTGAAGTTATTTTTATTCGCACCATTATTGCAAATGTATTTTAAAACAAGTATTTTTAATCTCCTCTTAATCATCAGTGATATTATTAAAAATAAAACAGTTGACCTAGAATTGTCAATCAAAATAAAATGCTAAACTTTCACGTTGTTACTTCTTATTGTTTGGGAGAAATTTTTGTAACAGACGGACACACATATGTATTTTCTGTTTTATAGTAAAGATACCTAGATGTTTAAATATAAGAAATAGTTATAATAATACGAAGTCGTCGTCTATTAAATTTGTGTTATAATTTAACTTTTAATTGCCATTCGCGATGTATATGATCTTTCCCTGTTTGCCAGAGATTTTAGAAATATTAAAACATGCAAGAAAATTAATATGACTGAAAATTTAAGACTTACTGATGTTTGGTATGTCATATGTCATGCATATGCATTAATGATTTAATCAGTTAATATGTTTACATTGAAACCATTTTTCAGACCTAGAATATTTTACGTTTGGTAAGAGAAATTGTCCCGACTCACGGGTGAGTCGTTGGCGGAGAGAGCACGTCATCGCCCGACTCATCGGTGAGTCATTAGCGTTCATATGGTTAAAAATGAAATAAATTCAAAATATGCATCTCTATTGTTCTCTCTTTGTTAATTTCTTTACAGTAAAAATATTTTTCTCGAACAAAAAAATTGATTATCTTGACATAAGTTTGTATATTTTTTCAGTATCAGTTTTAGGTAAATCATCTATCTCTTATATGAGATATTGTATGGATCCTCAATTAAACAAAAAATTAACTTTTATACAAAGATATTGCCGGTATCATATAGGTTTCTATTAGCATATATAATATATTTTGTAAATCAGCCGTTATACAACAATCTGATTAAAAAAGTAGTATTATAATGGTGTATTGTTTAAATATTTAATATTACCAAATAATCTTTCTTATTTTTAACTTTCTGTGATTTAAATAAATGTGATATTTCCATATAAATCAATTTATATTTAAAATCTAATGAAAATATTCAGTTTAAAACCTAATCAATTAATCTTTGTATAATATTTTGTTGTGATCAATATATTCTTTAATCTTATGGAACATCTTATAAATATTCGTAATGCTATGTGCGTTTAATTGGGTTAACACCATAAATCCTGACTATTAGTAAACGTGTTACAGTGACTGGTATAACCTAATCAAATTCTGCGGCTTATTGGTCGTACATCTGACACTGTATTATATCATCTGTAGTTTGATAAGCAGCTAAAGCCGCTTACGATTTTAGACTTAATGCTACGTTTTGAGATAATTTATTACATGTCTGATATTTCATATTGGAATTATAATGGACTGATTGGTTAAGTAAGATCAGATTAGAACACTTATAAGTACAGTAAATGTATAATTATTGATAGTTAAATTATCCCCAGTATGTTATAGATAAGCGTGCGCGCTTAAGGTCCGTCAATACTGGTTTGATTCTCATGTATTGGATATTTAAAAATCTTAAAATGAAGGTCTTAATGAGAGTAGTATTTTTAAGGTGGACTTATTCTACTATGTCAAAATATAAAAGAAAAGATGTTGAACAAGCATTTTCTGAATAAAACAATCGTTTAACATGCGGGACATTAAAAAAAATCAAGTCCAAGAATATTAGAAACATAAAATTAATGTAAACTAGTGTTTCCCAAACTATCTATATTTCCGCGGTAATTTGGAAAGATTTTATACACTACAATACATTGAAAAATCATCTACTTCATACTGAAAGGCAAGTGATGATCAATCTCTACTGATGTGTATGGGCTCAAGTATCTAGGTGCAGGTAGACGTACATCTTTTCTCACACAACGCGCATGAAAGAGATGGAGTATATTGTTTTTACTTCAGCAGCTGACAAGTCTTGCCAGTTTAATGACAGTTGCCAAGATTGACAGAATGGTTAGCCGTGGTAATACATATTGTTCATAAATCTTTGTTTGTACTAGTCGGAGTTCCGTTAAAATTTGCGGGCTTGCAAATTGCTTCATTGCAAAAAAGTTTGGGAAACTTTTACATAGATAAATACGTAATCACTTGTTCAAAACGTTTTCTTTTAAATTTTGACATAGTATAATAAGTTCACTTTGGCAGTACCCCGATCGAATGTCTAGTGGGTTGAGCAATTTTTCGACAATAACGCTACATGGATTGACATCTTTACCTATTACGGAGACCCATAAACTGTACTTTTGGAACGGAAAAATATGCAATGTCTAGTCCTGTTAAGCTACGTCTACTGTAGGGCAACGAACATAAAATACTTTTCAGATTATCATGAGTGGTAGTTTTTCAATACCCTATTATTATGTTATGCGAGATATTTACTATTATTTAATAAAACTAATTTTATTTTTACAGTTTAATTTAAATTATTTAAATTTTTTTAAAATGCCGCAAAATGTTTTTTATTTTAATTATAAAACTATTGTGTAGGTTTATTAATTAGTACTGAGAAATACTAAGTAACTAACGCGAATATTAATGATCAAATAAAGCGAAAAAATAACGATGAAAAATCCGTTTGAATAATGAAAAAAGCATTATGAAAAACGAAAAAAAGTGAAATATTAAACCACAGGAAAAAGAGCAAACATTTGTGGAAATGAAAAATTTAGTGTGCGTATACTTTTAGTTTGATTATGATTTTCCGACTGCTTAAAAAAAGTTTTTCTTTTGTGTTTTTCCATAGTAAATAAACTCAGGATGAAAAATAGCCATAGTTTTGGTATTAAATAATAAAAAAGAAATTCCGAATTTTTCACTGTGTTAAAATTTTTTCACCGAATTTAATATTATGACTAAATATTTTTTTAAAAATAATTATTTACTTTAAAGCAAACACAATGTAAAATATAACCACAGAATACTCAGATGAAAATAGTATAACAGCCTTAAAATTTCAGACTCAAGTTATATCCTTATAATATACAAGGATTAATCTCGTTGTAACAAAGTTCATGGAACTACCCCATTTCTTTCACTATACTGAATATAGTAAAAAGAGTATGACAAATTGTGTGAACGTTTATTTAAGAGAGCAGAAGATGTATCGACTGCGGAAAGAAAAAAAGACGTATATTTTCAAAATCGCTTTAATTCTATTATCACAATGTACACAAATTAAAAGACGTCAATTAAACGTCAAAGGGTGTGAGCTGAAAATGCCGAATTAGTGTCTAAATTCAGGGTTTAAGTTTGAAAAAAGAATGGAATGTGTAACTAACGATCAGGAACAAGGGCTTTTGCCTAATGAATTTCACTGATTTTTCTTAAATGATTACCGGGATAATTATAGAGTAAATATTCGGTGAGTATAGTAATGCTAAATATCGTCAAAAAAATGATCTGTCAAGCCAACTCCATAAAGTCTACTTCCAGAGTGGATATTTTTACACTGTATAGATCCATATACTACACTTTGGGAGCAAACATAGTATATATTTATATACATTATTAAATGAACAGACATTTATTATGTATATTTTTGATGTAAAATAAACAATCACCTAAACCAAACAATTGATATATGTGATACAGGCACTTCTAGTAGGAAATATAATATAAAAGCTTCATAGTGAATATGTGCATAAAAAAATATTCTTCTTATTCATTTTTGTTGGGTGCACGTTTAAGAACAGCACTGACACAATGCATGCGTTGGACAGGTGGCATTTGGTTTTAGCCCTGTACAGCTTGGAGTTGCAGAAATTTTGCATAGAATTGAAGCAATCCCTATTTGAATAACGAGCTCATTTTGCAAAGTGCCATCCCCCGTGATGTGTACCCCTAGATATCTGAAACTGTTGACACTCTCGATACTCTGTCCATCGTTAGTCAGAAGATAATCAAGATTCAAGCAAGCATGATTTCACATTACGTTCGTCTTTTTCGCATTGATTTTTAAGCCAATGCGTGACGAATTTATATGTAGCCTGTCGATTATTTCCTGAAAAACCCCAACAGAGTTTTCCATCATCTAGCATCATCTGCGTATTTGAGGTTGCATAGTTTTGCCCTAGGATTAACAACTATTCCTCGACCTGGTGGTATTAATTTTCGGAAAATAAAATCAAAGAGTATGTGGCGTATATAAACTAATACATTCAGCCAGTGATATAAATTATTTGTAGCTTAAGCCATATTATATAGATTCAGTGCGAAGTTAATTACACATTGCGATCAAGTGTCACAAACATTCAAACAATAAACAAACATTAAATCAACCCAATAAAAACGCAGCAGACTCAGTAGACGCAGTGTTACTAACTTCTTGATAACTTTAAAGAAGCGACGCACGGCTGAGCTCTCTCTTTTTCTCGGCAATTCGAATCAACACCTCAACTAGTAACACCACGCCGTTTGTCGTTTGTTTCTATCCGCTATTGTACGCGTCTTTCTCCGCAAACCTTAAACCTTGTAATTTTAATACCGTTGTAATAACTTTCTAATATTTCAACAACAATAAATCGTAACATTGAAGATTGAGTGAGAGTATTTCCTTGGACCAAATCAACATCCTACGACACTCCCACTATATATTTTTAACGAATATGTTTAATTATTTGAATTAAAAGACAAATTTTGTACCATCGAGAGAATTTATGTAGGGATAATATTTTATTTTGCCTTCCATTTTATAAATATATATTTATTCATTAGAGTAGCATACTGTGAATATATATTTCCAAAATACTCATTACCATATTTTTCCTCTGATAGTCATTAAAGTGTTCCGAATTGGAATACACGCAGACGATAAACATAAATAAATCTTCCCATCGAAAAAATCACCGTTAGAAATCAACCCGGAATTCGTTTAGGTCCCTATAGACGGACGGTAACGGCGAGTAACGGATGGCAACGAACGGCGTTATTTGTGAAGTGCTCTGGTGTGGGCGGTTTGGCAAACGCTTTGGGCGGGCAAGCCGTTACTCAGTTCCGCCTATGCGATAGTTTTATGCAAGACTTCCGCGTTTCTATGCCACGATTTGCGCAGATTTTTCTGGAGATAATATGATTAGCTTTCCAAATAATGGAGAGAAGCTTTTGTGACACACCAGCTGAACAAATACGCCTACCGGAAACGTAGTTTATTGACACGTACTACTAATGATAATTGAAAGAGATTTTCATTAAATATTGTTTATTTTTTCTTTTCTTTAATCATCCAAGTGGAATATGTAGACATTACACAATACTTCGCACAGCTCTGTTTTTCACCAATCTCAATTTTAAATATTATTTTATGCCACTATCACCCAATATACTTTAATATGTCAAATCCCACAACTGTCGGATTTAAAAAAAATAAAAATACCGTCAGAATCTATTAGGTTAAGCAATTGTCTGGCAAATAATTCTCTTGAAAAATCATTTGTCAAGACATCTTCACATTGCGGAGATCTATTTATTTCAAATACTGGATGTACATCTTTGCACTGTATAGATTCATAAAATCTGTTTTAGTAACAAACAAATAATGTCTCCCCGGTAGCGTAGTTGTTAGCAAGTGCGCCTAATGATTCAAGGAATGCGGGCTTAATTACCCACCTGTCGAATTTAATAAATCCGGAAATGCAGGACAGGAAGCTCATTGGGTTAAGCAGTTGTCTGACAAATAATTCTCGTGAAAAATAATCTAAGACCTCTTCATGTTGCGGAGATCCATATACTCCTGTTTCGGGTTGGATATTTTCACACTGTGTAGATCCATATCATCCATATTAGGAGTAAACATGGTATAAAAAAAAATCATGAAGTATAGATATATGATTTTGCTAAACGTTAAACATGGTCCGTAAAAACATCTACGGCTATACGGATGTTGTATTAATTTAAACAATAAATGAAAAATCCTGATCAGTTAAAATATTGTTAAATGTTTTATACAAATTTTAACCACTTTTGAATTATTCTCTCTCTCAATTATAGAATTCATAAAGCACAAGCTGGTTTATCTACACATGAACAATAATAATAAGATCAAAAAAGACAATAAACTAAATTAAAATATTGTTCTGTTCCAATTTTTCCAGTTCCAAATATCATTTTTTTATATAATAAGCTTTTTCAAATTCTGAATTATTTAAAACTGGTAAACTTCCATATGTGAGATCACTGT
>JAGVSQ010011145.1:0-12424 GCA_022683975.1 Rhyacophila evoluta
GGCACGTGGTGTCCATATGCTCCACTTAGGGAGCGGATATGGAAGAAAAATAAGACAACATTATTAGCTAGAGTGGCAGATAGATACGTGCGGATTTAATATTTGCAGGATTCAATCTCAAATTCGCAATATTGGAATTCGCATGAGAATAAAAGTTGAATCAACAACAAGGTTTTCATTATTATTAGACACCGCATTTAAATCCCGTACGCTGTATAAAATTCACTTATTATTTCCTTTGTATATTACTCCAGCGGATTTGTCTGATGATTAACAGCAGAACTTGGGGAATATCCGATTAAACCGCCGAGTCGTAAAATTTGCTCAAAAACGTGACTTTCTCATATTGTTTTATTACACATAAACGAAATAACGGCCCATGAATATTATCTTAATTGCTCGATCAAATGATTTACTTAAATTATGTAGCTATAGACGACTCGTTCTAGAAATACATTATTGATTTTGTATGAGTCATAATATTTTTGTTTCTATTATAGACATTACATACCCCTTGACGACTGCTAGGTTATCTGTTATATATGGTTTATACATAGCGCTCGATGCGAGCTTAAAATATAGAGATAGATAAAAATTTGAGGATTATTCTCGTGATTATATCTACGACAGGACGGGCCAACCGGCGGCCGTGGCCTTCTTATGTGTGGCCTGTGGTTATAATCTCCTTTTCCTTTATGCATAGAATTAGTAGATAAAGCCACACAATGACTCTTTAACCAAAGACATTGAAAAATAGCTTTTCAAAATATGACAATTAAAGATTAAGAATAAAACCGGAATTACTTGCTACTATTTATACAAACTATACAAGTCAATGAGCATGTTACAATGACTTCGGCTACTGCATTCCTCACAGTGTTTTGTCAGTTCATGCAGATATCTATTCAAACTGATTTCTTTAAAAAAAAGAAAACAAATTGCTGTTAACAATCCTTTGCTATAAAAGATTCGATATTATATGTACGTAATATTTAAAAAAAAAAAAGTAGATATAAAAACTTTTTTTAACTCATTTTTGGCATTTCTCAATATTACCATGAACGGCGATAGTTCGTTGGCGAGTATTCCAACATTTTTTTTATATACCATATTCGCTCCCAAAGTGGAGCATATGGAATCTACACAGAGTAAAGATATCCACTCCGAAAGTGAAATATATGCATCTCCGTAATGTTAAAACCTCTTGACAGATTATTTTTAACGAGGATTGTTTATTGGGCAATTGTTCAACCTCAAGTTCTGCGTTTTTTCGATTTTTTAAAATCTAACAGACGTGGGAATCGAACCCGGATTGATAGGCGCGCACGCTAACATCTAGGCTACTGGTAATTTTAGCCTCTATGCTACGACAGAAATTTTTTGCTTCATCCGTGCTAAAAGCAAGAATTATACTTCTTTAGATATTATCATTTTTGTCGATGTGTCATTCATTGATTGTATTTGCATAATGCATTGGAAACGTGTTGTTTATGTTATTAATATTCCAGTGAATTTGATCATGGCCAACGATTTAGCTTCGGATTTCGAAGTATAACATCCGATTGCAAGTTAATTATTATATTATAAATTCTTTTGATGTATGTTTTTTAAGTGGCGATTTTAAATGTCCACGCTATATTTACTAAATCAAATGGATAACATCCAGCAGTGTTACTTAATATCACTAAGAGGTAGAATTAATTTAATGTCTCCAAATAAGAGATATATATTGTAGAAGTGGGCGGTGGACCTCGAAGGCAAGGCCTTCCGCTCGACTGTCGGCGACGAATCGCTGAAGCGTGGTTTAGCAGGCAGGCGTCGTCATCATCATCCGCTCCACTGGAACAAAATCACCGACCGGAACGGACTCGACCTCCTCGAGCTTATGAGGTCTTCGAATCGTCGCTGCAGCTCGGCGTGAATGAGACCACGCTCCGCCGAGCTGTGAGACCTCTGCGGGAATAAGGAAGCTAATCAAACGAGTAAGCTTCGACACGGATTGTCGCTTATATGAGTATACGGATCCGAAGGCGGGTAAAGGGGATATAAGGGGCCAACGACGTTTTTCCCAGCATTGCCCATTCAGTATATGTGCGAAAGATAATCAAAAACAACTTGTTCTTGCAGCTAATTAAAATTATTATTAGTGGGTTATTCTTTTATGCACACGCTTTTTAAACAGTAAAATCTTTTACTGCTATCAATTCAACTAATATCATAATATCAATCGAATTGCATTTGCCGATTTGTAAACAATGCTCTTCTGTTTTCAAACAACGAACAAAATAAACTGAAAAGTTATTCCAAATCGGTGAGAATGTGTATAACATTACCACATGTGGCCGCTCCCGTTTTGGAATCATAGAAGCACTTGAGATATAATTTGAACGCATATGACTGATGTATGTGATTTGTTGTGTTTCTATGAACAGTAATATACATGAACCTTCGTTTCTTTACAAAACATAATAATTAACGAAAGAGTATAAGGGAATTTATCGATGCTGAAGTCAACTCTTTTTAACTCATTTTTTCACAATGTTTACATATTTTTTCTATCCTGAAATTTTGCGATATAATTGTAATAACTTCAAATTATCGTTGATAAGACTGTCTACTATTGATATTAAACGAAATAATAAAGTTTTATTAAAAAACGAACGGCTTTCAAAACAAGATGACAAGGCGCCGTTCAAGTAGTCCTTACCACTTAAAGAAGGAATAAAATAAATTAAATAGTAAAATTTTTGATCATATATTTTTACAAAGGAACTAAATAACACTAATTAACATTTCCGCATATTAATTAGATGTGTAGGTGTAGGCTATTTTGATTAAAACTCAGGTTATTTCATATATAGTTTGCCACATTACTTGGTCATGTATGCTTTTCTGATAATTTTACCGAGAGAAATTATTTATCATAGACATTTTTAAGTAACAATTATTTAGGAGGCAGATATAGAATTGAATTTATTTTAAAGCTATGTAATTAATTATATTAGAAGCGGCTTTGTAAGTTTTGCTTAAATATGTCACCAGGCATATTTATGTCATTCAAAATATTTTCCAACATTCTGTTTACCTATGTTATTACGTATATTGTTTTTGCTCCAATAATAACACGTGCCAAAGTTACATTGGTAACCCCGATAAATTTTGCGTAGGCTCTCTCTCTCCAATTTTCCCTGGCATGTTTTCCTTTAACTTAATTAAATGTTTACTAACCATTGCTTATATTTTTTTCTTTTTGTTGCAGGTAAGAAAAAATTTAAATGAACAATAAGCGATACAATACCAATTAATAGGTAAGATTGATAAATATAAATATAAAATCTTGAGTCGTAGGTTGATGAAATATATGTTCACTATTATCATCGTTGCATAATTATTTTTTTAAGAACGTAAATACTTATGATACAAGTGGTATATTTTTATACGTTTTCGTATGAAAGTAATATATTTATAAGCGCAACAGAAACAAATTGTACTACATCACGTAGCACAGCTTGTAGTGTAATTTTTAGATACACAAAAAAATGTAGAATTGATTCAACACAATATTTTCATAGACATCCTTTATGAGATACAGATTATCGTATTTTAAACCAAAGTTTCAAATCAAAAATTGGACACTAACTTCTCCATCTTTCAGATTTAAAGCCGCGATCCCCATCAACGAGCACTGGTGTCAGTCACTTGCAAAAAAGTCCTAATCACGTTGGAAAGCCAGACATATCGGAAAAAATATTGGAACAAAATTTGTAATTATTCTTATATACGGCCCTTGGAAACTTTTAGGACGACAATTAGATTCGTGGGGTAATTTAGGTTAGCCACTCCTGCTCTAAAGCATGCTTATGCATTTCTTAAGAGTCAGAAAGCATTTGAATTGGTATTTTTATATAATTTTCGCTCCGAAAGTGGAGTATATGAATATCCTCAATGTGAAGATGTCTCGACAGATTATTTTTCACAAGAGTTATTTGTCAGTCGATTGTTCAACTCAATATGTATCCAGGCCTACATTTTTAAATTTTGAAAATCCGATAGATGTGGAAATCGAATTCGCATTCCCCGGATCGCTAGGCGCGCACCTATACCTCTGCGCTACTGGGGAAGCACACATTATTTAAAACTGAAAACATTCGCCCAGTTATTGCTTTTTGAAATGTCCCTCTTCTTACTAATGTGTTCTCCAGTAAAACGTGGTCCATTAAAAAATATATATGTTATTTTTTGTTGTACATTTGCGAACAGTGTTTTCTTTTTTTTTAATACAATTCCATGAAAAGTCGTCGCCTTCAACCGACGAGTATTTTTTTAATTATACGTTTAAATATTTACGCGGTGAAAATTTAAATGAGTTGTCGTTAGTTCAATCCGTTTTTCTACCTCGGCCGACTTTCCCTCAGTCGGGGCACGTGGCACTAATGTTTACCGTCAAAAAAACTCTAATTATATTCAAAAAGGTAAAGAGAGAGATTCTACAAGTTCGTATCTTGTGTAAGGTTTGTTTCTTTGGGTCTCCTCCGGGACCTCGTAACTTCTCTCTAACGATCGTCCTTTGTTATCGTTTTTCTCGTAATTTCTCTTCGCATGTCGGATGGTTTTTGTAATATTTCGCATTGTTCTCGAATAGGTGTACTATCAAGTATTATTATATAAACATACTACATATTCAGCGCTACATATAAGAATATGTTGTGACGCAACATATTTAGAATATTACATATTAAAAAATCCAGAAATTTTTAATGGATTTTATACCATCAACTGCTTTCTGAAAGCATGCCTAATATTGATACAAGTTTAAGGATGTAGACGAAAAAAATAGAAGGAAATATGTTTTTATCGTATACTTAATATCGACTGTGGAAAAGAAAAATGACGTAAGATACGTACAACAAATTTTACAGGAGGCACAAAAAAGATTTTGAGCCAGTGCCAAAACATTACATAGACACAACCTCGAAGTGCACGAAGACTAAAACTGGTGTTTTATTTATTAAATATTATATTAATTTAATAATTTCGACAAAATAAATATGAGAAAAATTAACTGAGTTGATTAGGTGCCTATTTTCCTAGTGACAAATTTCACAGGCAATAAGTTTTCAAACTTAAAAGCCAAATTTGGACACTAATTCGGCATTTTCAGCCTACGCCCTTTTGATAGAACGTGTATTGAGCTTTATGTATTGTGATTGTCGAATAAAAGCTATTTTTCAAAATTCACGGTTACGTCCATATTCCTTTCCTCAGTCGATATACTTACATCGTCACCGAACTAGCGAAAGTTGGCAAGAAAAAAGTGAAAAAACAGCGAACTTAAATTTTTACTTTAAAATATATAGTCTTTAGCCTCGATGTTTACTACTATAAAATCAAACATCTTTTTAAGTTATAATTTTCGAATAACTTTGACCTGTTTGGTATTTCCATCGAAACAATATTATCTGCATAAATATGTTGTTTTAAAATGCAATGGCGTAGCTACCGAGAAGCAGTTGTTTCAGGCGTGCGAAACACAGGGGGCGCAAAATATTATTGCGGGCGGATGTTAAAATTTTAATTAGTGCGAGAATTAGGAAATAAACACTTTTACTTGCTCTAGGGCGTTAGATATGTAGCTAGGCCACATATCCAGCATCATCCACATTATAATATTTGGTATCTAATGTCGACCAGTTTGATTTGACATCGACGATTAATACGTGTATTTTATTGTGTTGTTTCTCATCGACAATACCATCAACGAAGCATATTTCATTAATATATTATTCAATGAAGCAATACCGCTATAAAAATGTCATCAAATTAGCTCCATAAAATCAATCGTAAAACCATGCTGTCAATGTATTATATTATCGAAAGGCACTTGATTCCTAGCCATCATATTACTTTCCTTTGCAATTTTACGATAAAAGTTCTTCAGCAAACTTTGTACCCTATCTGTGTAAAGTTTCTGCCGTTTATAGAACAATAAAATTCTGTCTATCGGGAGTTATTTGGATGTAGTTAAGAAGAAGACGTCCAAGTCACAAATTGATTTTTTTCATTTTATTGCATAACATGCTTTGAAAACATAAAAGACTCCTCATCAGAAATATACAACCAGAAAAGGTAATCGCTGTTTTTTTCTAACCCGCATACTAATAATTTAAAAAAAATAATATCTACAAAACGTCCATGTGGCTTAAACGTTTTCGGCTTTGAAGTTAAAATATAAGATTACTTAAATATAAATAAATTTTTGACCATATCTATTCTTAATTACATTTATTATCATAATGCCACTTTCACATGTTTTTCCAATACATTTACGTATATATTGTTGTTATGTATTGTTATTGTTATGTATAAATTTTATTTGTAAACTAAACACACACTTAAAATAATCGATCCCAAGATTTTATGGGCAAAGAGTAATATGATATTAATAAAAATCCAAGCACAAAATGATAAAAATTTTGATTAAGCAATATGTTTTTCAATAATCTGGCAAAGACGTAGTACATGTCATGCAAGTATTTACATGTTCTATTATAGTCTTAATAATTAATCTATTTCTTTAAATTTTCAATCGCGTTTGTCTCTTGTTCTTTACTTTGTGGCTTGGGCGTCTTCTGCTTAACTACATTCATTTTACTTCCCTAAACTTATGAAGCCAACTGACTTGGTGAGCTTTATCTTTGTAACACATTCAAACGAAATAACAACTTGAAGAATAAACCTAATTTGTTATTTCATGAGTATTGTGTTCAAAATCAACACGTTGGCATTGTTTTCAGCAATATTATTTTCCAAAATTTTATGAAATAAGCGCTTTAAGCTTTGATTGTTCAATGATGCAGTGTATAATAAATACGTAATGCGTTATGTTTCATATAGTTATTATATTCAGTATCAATTACTGTTTGTTTTCAACCAAGACCACTCCGAAAGTGAAGCATATCAACTGTGGAAGGAAATGAACGTAACCCTCAAGTTTTCAAGATAGCTTTTATATTTATTAAATGTATAAATATATTCTATAATCAGTGTGTATGCAACTTAATGCACGTTCTATCAAAAGGATGTAAGCGGAAATACCGAATTGGTGTCTAAATGTAGTTTTTAATTTAAAAAAAACGATGGTCTGTTAAATTTGTGACCAGGAAAAACGGCTTCCACCTAATCAATTTTACTGGTTTTCCTTAAATTATCTAGCAAATTAAAATTTCGAGTAAATAAAGCATCAGTTTTAGTATTCATACATTTCAAGATTGTGCCTGTGTAGTGTTTTGACTTTGGCTCAAAATTATTAAATGAACCTTTGTTGTGCCTCCTGTAAAATTTGAGTCGTTTTTCCTTTCCACGGTTGACATGCATTTACACAGTATGAAAATGTTGGCTCCGAATGTGATGTATAATTATCTCTTCAATGTGAAGACGTGTCGTAGGCAGATTATTTTCTACGAGATTTGGCTGTCGGTAGTTCGGTTTTTTAATGCAGATCTTCTCTTATGTCACACACAGCTTCATTTTTACAGCAGAACTGTTTGAAAAATACTGTTATATTATTATAATAACAGGCTATATATCTCAGCAAAAAAAAATCTTTTATATATTTATTCAGGACGAGGCGGGTGGATGGAAACCCTAGGTACACACTAGGTAGAAAAATATTAAGATAATTAGTAATTATAATACCATCATCATCGAATTTATTTCATTTTCCGCGAGTTTTTTTGGGGGACAGTGACGATTTTGTGTCCAACCTCCTCGGCTGTTCTCATTGAAGTTCGCGTACTATAATCTTCTTGGCCTGACTGTCTCCGGGCTGCAGGTATATGGATACCATAATAATATACGTAATAAATAACTGAAGTAATTTTTCGGTGTGACTTGATCCAATTATTTCGCAGATTTCACAATGGGAGATTGAATAATTATAATTCAGTGTTAATCAATCAACCGTTTTACAATTGAAATCTGCCGGATAATTGTTAATAAATTTACCAGTGAAACGGATTAAAACGTACCTCTTCATGTGTAAAAATACATAATCTTAACTTCTAATTGTAAATTTATTCTACTGAAATAAAGCCCCACGTAATTTGTTAAACTTTGTAAATTTATTACATAATAATAAATGTCCAAGTTGAAACAGATATTTGGCAACACATTGCTAACAAAATGATGGGATTAAATCAATACAATGGATTTGTTACCTTCTTATGATAAGCCGCATCATAAATATCAGCTTTTACTCAATATTATTATTTATAATGTTAACACTTAGGACTCGCATCAAGTGCCGACAATTTATATTTTAGTTGTAGGAGTATAATTATTGTGTATCATTATATAAATTAACAGTTCACATAAGCATCGAACGAAGAAAGGGAAAAGAACGTAACTCACATAGAACAAATTTTAGAGGAGACATTAAAAACGTGTATTTAATAATTTTTAACCAAAGCTAAATTATTAAATATGTATAATGTTTGAAGTCCACGAAGACTTACTAACACTGGTGTTTTATTTACCTAAGCTGATATAAATTTTAATAAAGTTATATACGAAAAACCAATAAAATTTATGTGGTCGAAGTCCTTTTTCTTGGTAGTAAATTTGACAGGCCAACTTTTTTCAAACTTAAAAGCTAATTTTACAAACTTATTCGGTATTTACAGCTCATATCCATTTGCTGGAATGTGTGTTGTATAAATTGTGTTTATCGGAAAAGGGCTAATTTAAAAAAAAACTGAGGACACGTCCTTTTTTTTCTACAGTCGATATGACTAATTTTTTTTTTTTAAATAATTCAACTGTAGATATTTTCTATTTTAATTGTAGGAATTTATACCTCGTTCATTTGTACATTAATAATTAGTACCAAAGAATAAAATAACTTACGAAGCATGCAGCACAACGTTACATCAGCGTGTTCGCAGTGAGACGGATGATTCACCGTCTTAATTTTCCATTATTTGATAGTCGTGAGAGAAGCCAAGTCGTTCGCTCCACGTTCCAACAGCTTTTCACGGTTTTCCTCGGAAACTTGCTGGTAGTTTTACGAAACCATAAACTTTTTTAAACGTGATTAAAATAAATTGCTTGTTATGTTCGCCCAACTGGACTCTTTCTGCTGTCTTGTATGTTTTGCGTGATTAGAATAATTATTATGAAACTTTTTATAACTCATTGGGATACCTATGCGTGTATGTTTCTAACTTCTAGACAAGAGGATATTTTTCATGAACGTGTTTCTAACGTTTAAGTAAAACTCTGAAATACGTAGTCTTTCTAAAGCGGGCTACATACGTTTGCATGCACAATCATTCGTGTGTGACGATTTTTTTTTTCTTCTGAAAACGGAACATTTACTAATTTTAGGTAATCCTGCATGTGTGTATTCGATATAAACTATAAGACCGGGCATATCTACCGACATAAAATGAAATAACAAATAAACCATTCGTTGATATGGGATGCTTCAATTATTATTATTGCTTAATATTAACATGCTCGATTTGACCAAAAAAATGCATTGTGAGTTTTGAAAGTTAATAGTATATATTAAAAAAATAAAATATTATAGTGGTACGTTCGATTTCATTATTTAAAAAATGGTCCATGCGTGTGCGTATTGGATGACTTTAATATGTGAATTTGAGCAGTCGATCAATAATTTTATTACACTTCAGAGGGGAAGAGAGGTATTATTTCGAGCGGCTAGACACAATGGCTTAGTATATGAATGATATGTATTTGTCTTATGATGTCGCCTACCTACATAATTAAATGATTTTTATATTGTATTAAAAAATATATTCTAGGAGAATTTGGATACTTTGGACTTGAAACATGCATTTTAACTGGACGTTTGTGGTCCAGCATCGTTATTTTTGCCACAGTAAGGCGCGAGTTTGAGATATTTGAGGATATACGTTTACATTTTAAAGATCTCATAATGAGAGGATATTAATAGATGTTGAAAACTACGTTGAATTTAGATATTTTTAAAACACAAACAATTTCTGGTCTGGAGGTATGGAGTGTGTGACGTTTCCATAGGATGTCTGTGCGCTCCGTGACCAGACTACAGATTCCTTTGTGTATTGTTTTTGGTAAGGTAGACAAGATATTCAGGATTAATTTGGGCACTGCTAAAACAAAATAATTAAAAGTATGAACGATTTTTTTTTCATTCTCAAATATACTATAAATTAATAAATTCAGACAAATGTATAATCGGATAGTAAAAACATACAGCTGCTTAAGTTCAGGCCTCGTCAACTAAAATTTCCCCAAGGGCCGTATTCAACGTCCTAAGTTATTCTGAAGGCCGCACATACGTAAGAATAATTGCAAATTTTGTTACAATATTATTTTTATATATCTGGTCTGTCTTTACAGCGAAATTGGCAGTTACTTTTTTTTTGTAAATGGTCGATTTAGTTTTGAATGCAAAGGTATACAGAAAGTGTAAATCTAAAAAAATGATACTACAACTATTGTAGCTATAAAGAGAAAACATGTATTAAACCGGCAACAAAGTGTATATATTTGTATGGTAATAAAGTTCGTTTATTCAGAAAGATGCTTCAAATATCAACTTTATAAAAAAATGTAGAGATTATGACGTTTGTTTTTTAATTTCTAATTCAGAAAAAGTAGTATAAAACAAAAAACCTTAAAATTTTGATCCTACTTCTGAAAATTGGGGAATTCCGATTTATTTTATTTTCTCGAAATTTGCAATCACTAACCGCGGGGCACACAAAAGGACGCAACGGGCCAGAGGGTTGGCGAGTCCAGCTTTAGCTGGGAAGTTATTTCCTTCGTTTCAAGTTGTTCGTCTCTATACAATTTTGATGTAGAATTTATCAGCATCAAGTTTCAATAAAGCTATTGCTTCACGGAGAATTTTGACACTTTAACCCGTTGAAAGTTTGCTATTTCATTGAAATTGAACGCTATGTTTTCTACTTTTCCCGCAAATTTTATTTGAAAATGATCTCATCGATTAAAATAGATAACAAAACGTCGATATTAAATAAAATATTTAATATAAACCGCTGTGCTATTTTCGAATAATGTACTAAATTTATCTACTCGTCTGTCTGCCAGCAGAGAGATTAGCGTGCACGCCTTGCATCTGGGGAATGAGAGTTTGATTCCCACATCTGCCGGATGTTATTGATTTGATCAATCGTCTGACGACAATCAATTCTAGTAAAAATAATGTATGAAGACATTTCTTCACATCGCGGAGATTCATATTCTCCACTATCGGAGCGGAGATGACTGTAAATACTTTATTGGCAAGGCTTAAGGGGGTTACACACGAGCATGGAAACTTGTGCAAGTGTGCATGGACGATTATAAAAATACGTTGACCATATGATAAAGAATTTACGATATTATACCGCTGTTATTATTGTTTCCGCTTTACGAACCTCACAAGGAGAGTGATAAAGTAAAACAATATATACTTTGAATTCAGTTCAGACTTGAGTCTTTCAAACATCAGTTACAATTAATAATTATCGATTAAATAAGTCTGCTACTATTTTCATATCGCTTAATATTTTGTTACCAACATATTATTAAATAATGATACTGTACGTACCACTATTTTAATTTCGTTTTGTTGTATAAACCATTATTTCAAAACCCACAATGCATTTTGTTTGATTAAATCGAGCAAGTTAATATTAAGCAATAATGATAATTATGTATAGATATGTTCCGTTTTCAAAAAAAATAACGGTCACGCACAAATAATTGTGCATGCAAACTTGAACGTGTGTAGCCCCCTTCATGCGCTTATTTTATCAAGCATTCATCGATACCACAAACAATCGGTTCTTTCCCAGGTAGCTTGTGATCGACGTAACAAACAATCTTATCGTTATCGTCGATAGTTTTATTATTCCCTCGGCCGCGTGAATTATTCATTACTCTGTCGCTTCCGGTGTATTTTCCAGAATTCCTGCACCGGTATTGTTAGATTATATTTTAAATAAGTGATTCACGGTGAACAATGGATTTTTACCGATTGCGGTCGCCAAAAATAACCCTGACTTCTAAAGCAATTGTGCCGATAGTAACTATAAATAGTTCCCCAGCATGGTAATGTTTTGTCGGACGTCTTGTCTCACCCGTTTTCCTCGTTTTATATCGCCTTTATAATATATTAACACTTAACCTGCGGACTACTTTTGGTAAATTCGCAAAATGCGCCTAACGTTTCCGAAAATAAACATATTCACTAAAGTACTTTAAATATTTCAATATTTTTTTGTTTATCGTACTAAAAGTTCTATGCGGAACCAATTTATCAACATCTCAGTATTATGTTATTGTCACAGCTTGTATAATTATCACTTAAAACTAAGATATTGCGAATTTTTAATGTTTGAGAAAAAAT
>JAGVSQ010011146.1:0-12423 GCA_022683975.1 Rhyacophila evoluta
TTTAGAATTTAAAATCAATTTCCATCAAGCACCATCAGTCGAAAATATTAACTACCAATTTTTGTTTTCGATGAATAACATAATAAACACGACGATTAATTAACTGCATCTAATACAAAACTCAGCCAATAGTATTGACATTATTATATTAAATCAGGAAAGACGACAACGGTTCAGTAAATTATTCAATTATGAAATATTATAATGAAAGTGAATAATTAGTTTTGACTAACTAGGTAATATTACTTTAGGTAATAATTATCTTAACAAAAAGGAGCGTTTACTATTTATACAAACAAAATGATCTTCACAGATCGTCTGAAAAGTCTAAGGCCAATATTTCCAAACATATCTGGTCTGCTCCTTTCATTCCAGAAAAATAATACTAAACTAATGATTTTTCAACCTTTTTGACGTCTTTATATTTCCACCGCCGAACAATTACTTTCTAAGCTACAACTGTTCCTCGGAAAGTGCTCTATAATCACAATATAATACCAAATAAAATGCTTCATTTGATATCTCTGAAAAGGAATTTTAGAATATTTAAGAAAGAGTTGATAGCTCCTTTTGTTGTCAATTCATCGCCGGGACCGCAATTAGGAGCGCTCATTTAGTAGATAATCATATAATTATACCATAATATACATCTTCTTGCTAACTGAGCGGAAAGTCTTTCAAATTCCACATCGCTGTAAAAGCAGGTTCCTTCCACTTTTATTTTAATTTATTTTATATGCTGAGAACATAAAAAAAATAGGAATTCAGGGCATTCACAACATGATATACAAAAAAACATACTATAATTATATATAAAAAAAATATGTGAAGCAAAGCAAATAAAAATAACAATAAGTAAAATTAAATAGAGAATTTGAGGAAGAAAATAAAGGTTTAACGAGATAATTGCGCATTTCTCAATAGAAATTTATAAAACAACAAATAATTATAAACTCACTCACTCAGGTGGAAGAAATTAATAAACGAGGCAATATAGTTAAACACAAATATTACCCTCTCTATTGATATCAGTTATGGTCGTTTGTGTTAGTTTTATTGGACGTAATGTTTGACAAATGAATTATTCCGAACAAGTAATGATAAAGAAATATGAAGGTAAACAAAATTTAGGCCACTTTACATTTACATATAATTGGTAGCATTTCCCGGGAAACTACAAATTTTAAACAATACTCCAAAGAATATCGGGAAATTAAAAAAAAGTATAATTGGAAAAATAAATTTAAAATATTTTCAAAAACTATATTTAAATTAAAGACGTTTAGCAGTATGCAAAAAAGAGAAAAAAATTCACCTATGTATTTAAAATTTATTTAAAATCAATTTTCATCAAGCACCATCAGTCGAAATATTAATTATTAAATTTATTAATTGTTGAATAACAAAACATTTCAACCATTGCTGCGCTATTAACTCACCGTCATCTACGGGTATGATTTTTTGATAAAGATCGCATTTTTTTCTGATCTGAATAAGTACCTAATTTTAGCGACATATCTTAAAATGACAATATGTCGAGGGATAAGTCGCCCAAAGACGAGTGTTAGCATGGCAACCTACATTACACGTAACACACATCATTAAACTTACTGCCGAGTAGCTAAAAGGATAGTCTTGATTTTTATGAAGAAACGCAATATGTACACTTAAATTCATTTCAATCAATAGCTTGCTTTGTAGAATAATTATAATTCATATTTAATTGCCTTCTGTTGTATGATTGATAGTATGGTTTTCAGTTTAAAGATGAAAAGTTTTCAGTGACCTAATTTCTTTTGGAAGTGAAAGGAAATTCAATTGTAAAAAATGTCGGTAACCGCAGCAAAGCTACTACTGCCGGCAAGCACACGCACACGCGGCGCGTGTTGAGAGCCCACCGCACGTGCAGACATCGTTCGCAGACGTAGTGCAGACTCCCTGAGGCGCATTCCTGATACAATGAATCTCCCGCCATTACAAATAACATTACTCCACTGACAGTCGCTTGTCAAAAAATGTCTGAAAGTAAATAAATTGTAGAGAGAAATGTAAACGTTTACAACAAAAAATTTTGTTTCAACGATGACACTTTTTATTCCCCTCTGAAGAATTATTAAGAATTGTACACGAAAGGAACTCAGAAGCACGCCAGACAAACGTGTCTTTTTATGTTTACTGATACTAATACATAATATATAATATTATGGCGTAACACAGTGATTCCCAAACGTTATCCAGTCACGGCCCCTTTTTGGAATTAAGATCTTTTCACGGCACCCTTCCTCAAGTCTCGTTTTATCTTAAGATTTCTACTTTCGTACATTGGCCTATAATTTTGTGATTCCTCGTTGTTTTTAGGTCTCGCACCGTCTTAAGATTTCCACTTCCGTACTCAGTAGCTTGAAGTGAATCGAGATTCTAAAATTTCGTGTTTCGTTATGTAATCCCTATGATTTCTCCTTTTTTTACCTCTCGCGCTTTCTAATAAAAAAATGTACAGCACCCCTGTAATGACAATACGGCACACATTTTGGGAATCCCTGGTCTAACAGACACTCTGTGCATGGTAATAATAAATTATTTGTTTTTCAATCAATCTTTGACTTGACTCTCAATTAGAGTATGATTTTTATTTTCAAAACATATTCATAATACTTCTCGATCGGCTATTATTATTATAATTATTAAATGACGTGTGCCGTGAATTTCTCAGTAACATAGTTGGCATATATTTGAATCTCCGCTTATTTAAGCTTATTTATTTAAATTTGAGTTTTTTCCTGTAATTAGCAATCGACTCGAACGGGTTCGATCCTTCCGACAGCTTTGAATTACATAGCGTTTGTTCGTACCAAATGATCTCTTTTCACGGTAACATCGAGTAATCCTAACCAGCGTATGCGTATGTAGCGTAAGAATACAATAAATTACTGTACGCGCTGACAGAGAAAAGTCTGAAGTGCTTCGTTCAACTGACAGTTCATCGGTACCGTTCAATCCCATTCGTTGACTGTCACGGTCTGACTTCCTGCTGTGTGCGTAGTTTTGATGAAATCCATTCGCTACGAACTTGTCCGGAATGCTGAACGACTGAACGTCCTGTGTCCAACTGTGTGCGTAGGTTAGTCAAAGTAAGTCTCCCCACTGGGAGGCTCTGCATGTACACGCTTAGCATTGGGTTAGTTATTTGTACTTCAGTGCTCAGCGTGTGAACCCTCAAAGTAATTATTTGGTTTATTTAAGGACCCTACACACATTTATTTTACTAACTCAATCAGCCAAAAATAACATATGAATTATCATGAAACCGCATGCCTGTATAATTATAATTATATATCCTATTTGAGATACAAATAAATATACAGACGACACATGTTTTTGAAGTTCTCATTGTTTAAAATAGGAAAAGATGTCCAGTAATCAAGCCCTCTGCATGAGATTTTGGTCGCATAAGCGAAACCATAGCCGGGGGCCTCCGAGAGGCCTAGTAAATATACGTGACGTAAGTACCGCGCGAAGGATAACGTAGATAGACATCGTTCAGACAAGATCCCAGTAATACGATGTAAAGGCAGATCGAATGTATGGTGCACACATTTGAAATTAAATTGACTTCTTACTAGAATGCCGTCTTAAGCCTGACCGTACTTCGACGTCCACTCAATAAATTCATAGACGACGAGCGCAACCCGCACGCGGTGTTATGTGCCATTCATTAGTTATACAATACTTACACACATGAAAGTGAAAATCGTTTAAAAGTTCTTATAGTCCCCGTCCATGTGGTAAGTCTGTATCGATATATTCTCTTACTCTTTTTAATATGAATGCAAAACAAAACTGTACAATTTTGAGAGTTATTGCCCAAATAAAAAATAGTGATAAAGCGAAAGGTAGAGTGAGTTACTATATAACGTGATAATATATCGACGGCTTGTAGAATTGACGGTTGGAATACAAAAAGAAAATTCTTCATTCGAAAAATATTGCCGAAATAAAACGTTGCTGGCATTAATAAAAAATCTATTTCCGTACAAATAATATAATTACAATTATAATATAATCGACCAAATATTTTTTAATCGAAAGGTCGCATGCGGTTCGATAAAAGATAAAAAAATAAATATTTATTACAGGTATTTTAGGCGTTCGTGAAACTTAGGTGCGTACAGTTATAAGAGTCTGGAGGTCTGCTGCGCATTGTAATCAAATAATAACATACGATATAAATATATATATATTTACATGTATTAATACAAAACATTGTACACATCGATATTTCATACAGGGTCGTGGGTAACATAATCTTTGACCTTGGAAATATTATGTGACACTATTAAACAGTGCGTGAAATGTATTCATAGAAGGTTTAATTAATGAATTTCACCGTAATCTTCATAAAATATTATTTACCAGACTAATGAACGTTATTAGATGTATTAGACGGTGACATTTACAAACAGCACACTTCTTATATTACTTATCTTACCGCGAACATACACAAGCACTAATTAAAAACATTAAAAATAATTTGAAAATAGACAGATTAAGATTTGTAAACTTTTTCAGAATAATTAAAAAATAAATCGTGCATGCATAAGCGTCTGCCAGGTAGTATGGAAGTTAGCGTGCGCAACTAGCAATCCGGGGAATGCGGGTTCGATTCCCCAAATCTGTATGCGCATTGAGTCGAGCTATTGTCTAACAAATAATTCTTGTGGAAAATAATCTGTCAAGATGTCTTCACATTACTCCCGAGTGTTTATCGTCAGACTGTGCAGATCCATATGCTCCACTTTGGAGGCGAACATATTAAAAAGAAATTTCAATTAAAACGCAGAAAAGGCAAATGGAAAACTCTTCCAATTCGCAAAAGACGTATATATTTTGTGCACATGACATAATAGTGGTGTGTGACCCGATATTAAAATTCAAAAAGACTAAACCGATGTGGGTGTTTACCAACCTTAAGATCTCTATGTACGATTCGTCTGTCGTGGCAATATTCCACGGCAGAAAGAATTTGCCAGAACTTTCTCCGCGCAGCCTGTTCCGCCATTCGCCCGTATCTCGCTATATAATCTGAAACAATACAAAAAATGTAAATTATGAACTAGGTATTTGAGGTAAATTACAATTTCCGGTTCTACACGGACCATATGAACCTGAATTGCAGCCTTTTTCCAACTCTAAGGCTTAGGTTCAATGCCGTGCGCCCGTTATTGATGAATTTGATTGTGTTTGTTCAATAGTGTGAATTAACTTAACATTCACTTGTTATACATATGAATGAAGTCATGCGGATTCAGAATATATGGATAGTTTGTCGAGTACATAGATAAGCAACGACTCAACTGTACGCTCCACTATATAGACAATATTTGAAATAAACACATGCATTTAGTTATTCAAATATACATTTTAAAATTATACATAGGAAGCCAAAAGTTGAATAAGTATTAACTATAAATCTATAGTATGTTGTATGTTCGCTCGCTGCCCACATATAATGTAGCCTGAAGATGCCGAAAGGTGAAACCCGAGTCGCCAATAGTGATCTCACATATAGAAGTTTACCAGTTTTATATAATTTAGAATTTATAAATCTATAAAGTGATATTTCGATTGCGACATCATTAACACTACTTGCTATAATTATAAATGCACTGTGCCTTGTTACATTTTTTTACCACGTTCGCTCCCAATGTAGAACATATAGATTTACACAGTGCGAAGATGTCCACTCCGAATGTGGAGTTAATGGATCTCAGCAATGTGAAGACGACTTCACATATTATTTTCACGACTATTGTTTGTTAGATAACTCTTCAACGCAATGGGTAATTTTTGGATACTTTTTTAATCTACCAGATGTGGGAATCGAATCCGCATTCCAGGGCCCAGCGACCAGGGTTTCCCAAACTATGTTCCTAACTATGAAACCCTGGGCTAGACTAACCAATCGGTCAAGATATTTATTATCTTTATGAGTTCAGTGGAGTCTCCCTCGAATACATGTACATGAGATTGATGTTAATTATCTTAATATTTGCGTAACGGCCGCTGCAAATTTAAATAAATTAGGTTTATACGAAAAAAATCCAATTAATTTATAATAATATATAATAGGTTTCGAATGTCCTTTATTAACGGTTGCTGAAGATAAAATAAACATTATACATATTAAGGTGTTAAACTAAGTTGCGAATTTCACGTATGGATTAAAAATGTCACAAACTTTATTGAGAAAAAGTTTTAATGGAAAATAGGCCTATGACATATAGACAGGACTTTTCGGTTTCTAAGCGTGTCGAATGAATGGCATTAAAACAAACTTTTGGAGTATTACGTAAATCGAGATTGATGACGGGGAGGCACCACGAACTTTGGGAATATCTTCACCTTTTCGTTTATTTAACGGCACATGCTCTCGTAAAAATAATCTCCCCGGCGAGAAGCATTTCATTGAAAGATTCCACTCGCTCATCAGAGCTTCATCTGAATCACTGTTAATTTTATAATAAAGTGTCAAATATTACTTTTTGGGATACTCACAAATGATACAGAACAAGAATAAAACCAATAATGAGCTTTCAAGTAAAAATATTCGGAACCGGCGCTCGTGGGTTCAAGATCTGTACCATCTACATAACTGCATAAAAAAGATTGATACTCGATCCTTGCGAGACGATTTCTCCGTGATTTTCTCACTTTTAGCAATGTCTAGAGATATTATCGACATAAATCTTTAATGCACGCGGGTGCTTCAACACGTCGCATTTTCGTTATTTAGTTTCGTAATTAGTAAAGTAACGAGATAAAACGGAGTTTATATCGGTACATTCAGATATTTTGTCAATATCACACCGGTTTGTTATTAACACCTGTCCTCGATTTATATAGTGTTGCAACCAACATAGAGAAAAATATGCAGCAGTAGTCCATTTTAATTAATTCGATGTATTATATCTCGGATCTTTTAACATTAAGTCTATCATATGAGTATACACTCTCTCCATATATTCTATAAGAATTGATAGAATTACACGACGGGAATCACTTCGAAAAACCGAGCGTATCGGGCAAATGAGCGGTTATTTCGGACATCGCAGGCAATTTGTCAATTTGTCTCTTAATTAATAAGTCGGTCAGTTTGGCCTTTCGTTTTTACGACCGAATTATTCGCAGAAAGGTTTGGTAACACGTACAAGAGAATAATTATATTTAGAAAGGTCGAAGTGGAAATAAAAGTTATCAATTTATTAAATACGTGACACCCCAAATACATATTCCAAAAATAAGTAATAACACGTATGAATTTTTTATTCACAATATGCCTAAATATTGATTCTGCATTTATTTCTTGGTCATATTTAATTCGTACTGGACAATCGATTGCAACGACGACTTCATCTGCTCGCACATTAAAATATATTTATTTATTTGTCTTTTCACGTCCTAGATAGATGACAACAGTCTTTGCGAGAGACTTTTGACAACATTAGAGAACAAAATATTTTAGTTTTTTGTTGGTACGCTGATAAATATATAACTTGATATATGAATAAGCTGTTTACAAAAGTGAAGATTAAAAGATAAATGGAATTTGAATACTGAGTACAATGGTTGTTTACTCGTCATACCTTGCCATTGGCAAAATATAGAAAACATGAATAATTTATATTCTTTTATCGGCGTGATGACAATTCCTGGCGAAATTTTCATACAGTTTGAGATACAACCGGTTTGAGGAGGCCATGGCGTCTTTCAACCGCTACGCTGGGGTCTTCGGCGACATACGCAACTGGTAAATTAGGAAGTTCAAATAATTACCATTTAGTACTAGTTACTAGTAGAATAGAAGTAGATGTTTTTAACCCGCAGCTAAAAATGGGATTTATAAATGGGTGAATATCAACCACTTATAGATGTCATGAATGTAAGATATTGCAAGAGTGTATAACAATGAATTAATACAATATGCTAACTCCAGAAATGAGGCAAATATTTAGGTACAGAAAAAATAATGTCCGCATAAATTGTCTCCATATACATCATAGACCGGGTCTAGCCAACGCGAATTACCGCATTGTCGTCCTAAATTTTTACATTTGACATACAGAAAGTGTTCAATTAGTGTAATCTGAAAAAACGATACTACAACTATTGTAGACACCAATTGAGCTAATAACAAAATATGTTTCAATGAAGAAATGTTTCAAATGTTAATGTTATATCATATAGTTTTAGAGATTGTGACCGCTGGTCACATAAAAGGACGCCATCTGCCGCGCGTTGGCCAGTCCTGTGATAGACGACAAGCATCAAAATGAAAGCTATAATATTCATATTTTGTATATGTTATAAAATATTTTAACGTGCACAGGTGCTACGAGAAAAGGCGTAAAGAGTTTTACATATCTGTTGACGTGTTGTGTGCGATGCTGTTATTTATTTTTACGGTAGTAGATGTGCGGGCGACTGAGTTAATCCGATTTACGGTGTATTATTGGATAAGAGAAGTTAGAGCAAACAGCTTGCTGATGAGGGACACAAGTCGTTTATTGCTGGCCGGAATCGGCGTGAGATTCGAGTTTTCACGTTAACAACCTCTCGCAATACGAACCTTACCTAGATTACTTAAGGCTACGAAGTTGTTATACCTTCAGCCGCGATAACAACTATTACAATATATTTCCGGGATAAATTTATTGGGTGGTCTCGTTAAGAATTTAAAAATCGATTTCGACTCACATGATTTGACAATTCTTACTTATTAGTAGAAGAACAGCGATATTTCTATTGTCCTATTTTTGTTTACTTTACATTTTTATTTTCAACAAAACGTACAGAATACTGGTTTCAACTATATTTTATCGCGTCAATGTCTACATATGCTATCAAATAAGTAAATAACTTAATGATTTAAAGACAAAGGATAAACTATTAATTCCACTTAGTTTCTCGTTTCTTTTAGCTTTCGCACGGATTTTTATTTTGTTGCGCCCCGTTAATTCATGCGCCTGGACTGTCGATGTTTATGTGTTACCATATCATTTCATTAATTAAATAAATTGGCACTAAGAGTATTCTGAGGCAATTTGACATTTTAAATTTATCTAAATTTTATGATTCAATCAATACCGTAATACAATGTGTATTTAATTAATGACAGTGTGGCTTGGGGCTATTACTGAACTTTTTATACAAGAAGTAAAGAAGTTGTTCAATAAACCATGTCTGACGAAAAACATCCCAGGTAATCTAGTTAGAATTTTGATCCGGGAGAAAACGTTGAAATGATTGACTGCGTAACGTAAAAGAACTCGTTCAGCTTTGCAAATGAAATTAGCTGGAGTCTAAGAAAGTTCGTATTATATAAAACGTATATCATCATACGGAGCTTAAGCGAACAACTTTTAGTGAAGCTTTCAATTGGTAACGTTGTATTATTTGCTAAGAATTACAGAACCGTAAAACTTAGCTTCCCTTGGGAGAAAAACGTACACAGCTTATTCTAAGAAGCTACTACTTGTCATTCGGCGTCTAATTATTTGATATGTATTGAGCTGATTTAATATATTGAATTAAGAGAGAAACGACGTGGCAAGTTTTATATATAAGTTGAAATACACTCTGTTCAAAACATGTGCCACAAATTAATAAAATAAATGAAGTATATACGTACTTGAAAATCACATAATTGTTTAATGCGAGGGTCGAATAGTTTTTATTAGCTTAAATCAAATGAACAATCGTTTATTTTGAATACTATTATGAATATCGCACTTATACTTATCATCGAGTCGTAACATATTTTGAAATAATTGATTTGAACAAAACTGAGAGTTTAATTATTAGTACGAGTTTATCACTCGACATCGAAAGTTTGAGTATTCAACATGCTCAAAAACACATTGAGTTGTGCAGTCCAAATTGCCGTTATTCTTTTGTAGCGAAAAACATTTACCAATCTGCAATATCTCGCTCATGAATAATACGGCTTGACTACGTACTTACAGATTATCCCGACGTGTAATCGAATCCTTGACGTCAAGTGTAAGCACATTATGCATTTGCGTTCGTATTCATGCAACGGTAAGTAATCCATGCCAGAGAAACTATGAAGGGATCAATCATCATAGCCGGGAATCGCAGACCGAGAAGAGCATTTCATGAAACATCACAACGCGCTGTATATTTTTGCATGAGCCGGCTCAGCCAGGATATACTCGCGATTCAAACCATGTGACTACATGTCTCAGCATGCTATGTTCGGAGGCTTCATTATTGGGTCAGTTCAATTTTTGAAATAATAAAAGTTAAATAAGGCGACCGCCTATGTATAAAGTAAATGAAACGCAACAATTGAAATGCGAGGATTATCAATAATATAAATAGATTTATGGAGGTTATCAAGTAATATATTTATATTTTGGAAATTATTGTATATCAATGTTCGCTGACGAAAACGTTCTCTTGGAAACCATTATAAAGACAACTTTACTACTTATTATCTTCACCTAGCACCTACAAAAGCACTTAACCGAATAGCAACAATATTGACGATAGAAAGTGTTTTTAAATATTTAGGCATATAATAATACTACATCACGTTTTATTTCCCATTGAACGCAATAATTACTTAAAATTTATTGATTCTTGTTTCACAAAATGGTGTGACTACCACAGGCCATCGATAAATCGTGTAAACCTATAGAAATCTAAAGTGATTATTGAAACAGCCGACTGTTATTTTCTGATCAGTACTTCACGTTAATATAAAACACAATGTTAAAAAACTATATTAAATTATATTCTTCGCGTTAGATGGTTTTGCCAGTAACTTGATTGTCTGTCAAGACAACCCACAAACTAACGTCATTAATAATATCGTTACTCTTGATAATGGCGCGACATCCAAAATTACTAATATGCCTGTAGAATAATAAACTAACTTAACAGACGCAAAATGAACTTCAATCAAAGACAACTTATCATATTAGTTTACGGGTCCAAAAAGGTTTGTCGTTAGGTAGATCGACCGTCTCCTCTTGAATACCCCCCTTATCGATAAATTATTTATACTAATTAGTTTTTGACGCAAAAAATACCTGATGAGTTGTAATTTTTTTCGAATTTCGTTTGTAGAATTTTGCGAGTAAATATTTTCAGTCTTTAATATGAATATAATTCATCATTTAATAAATCAGTGTGCCATAATTCGCTAGGATAACTGTTTTTTCTGGCGTTCACTTGGTCCGTACAATGTACAATATAAAATATGTGCATTGCAAATCGTCCTCGCTGACTTTAAGCAGCTTGCATTTGCTGAGTAGATTGTAAAAGCAAATGGATAGAAAGTAGGTATGTATGTGCACCAGTCTTTGGTAAATAGTACATACAGTGCACAGACGGGATTTTCATGAATAATTTATGCGACCGAGGAATGCCCGTTGGATTGCAGGAAGGGTATCGATGAACGGCCGATTACTGATTCATCGATACAAAGATTTGCTTCAAACGGATAGAAAAAGCTGGGTAAAGGTTACTTATTGTAAGTGTTAGAGGGTATTGAAAAAGGTAGCTGGCACGATTTTATTCTTATGCTGACAATTGTAATCCAGAGAGAGAAAAATTTTAGTATGCATAACATAAATAATAATTCTATTTTCGGTGGAACAATACTCAGTATTATATTATTAAGTAATAAAAATATTACATTCAGAAATTAATATTCGTTATATAATTATAAAAGTCCGACTTACCGATACGAATTACCAGTATGTTGAAATAAGGACATACTGTACACAATTTATTGTATTGTGCTACATTAACGCTCGATCAACAGTGTGTTAGGCCGCGTCCAGGCTGGGCCAAAAACAAGCGAACGAAGGCTTAAAACAGTACAAAATAAGCCTTCGTTCACTTATTCATTGCTCGACCTGGACGCACTCTTAAGCGGCATAGTATAAGTGTCATAAATGAATTGGTATAGCTTAAACAACTATATGAACCATATACTTTGTGGGATTCCAGCACCTCTTACCAATACCGGGACGAGTAAAATTTTCGTACACTAATCTGTGTCAGATTGGCTCTCACAAGCGGAGTTATAAAAATCTATATCTGTGAAAGTAAAAGTGTAGTTATCGAGATAAATACATGATGATAACATAATTCATTAAAAAGGTTTGATCATTGACGATGGAAATATTACAAAGTAAAATTGTCATAAGCACAGGGCGTACATTTGATTTTCTTACCTAAATGATTCCAAAAAATATTAATTGCAGAAGTACAAATTATGTGAAAACGGTTTGTTAAACTATTAAATTATAACCTGCGGGTTGACTAAATTTATCGATAAGCTTTTAAATTCTGAATTATTTAAAACTGGTAAACTTCCATATGTGAGATCAC
>JAGVSQ010011147.1:0-12423 GCA_022683975.1 Rhyacophila evoluta
TTTAGAATTTAAAATCAATTTCCATCAAGCACCATCAGTCGAAAATATTAAATTTTGTGATCTAAATTACAGTTAAGCTCATTTTATCTTGTGATAATCATGAAAAGGGTTGTTTTCAATATCTATTTAAAATAAACCATTAATTTTTATGTTAATAATCGTTTGGAAACCCTGACCTAATTACAGTATATGAAAAAGTTTTTTTTGTACTAATTTTGTTGGGATTACACAGCCATTCTCCTAATCCGGTGCATTAAGTTAAAATAATTATGGACAAAAAAAAACATTTTGAAAGCAAATTTCATCCAGCTTGCCAAACTAATATACTTGTATAAATTGGTCTACATTCTCATATTTTAATACAATCTGGATACTGTATTTTATAAATTAAAATTGACTCTGAAATATGCAATTCATTCTCCATTTTATAATACTATTATGAATCCAGTCTTTATCAAAAAAGATCTCAACAGACTGGTTTGTATGAGATTGTTTGTTTTCTGTTTCAGCATTTACTAAAATAGTTTGATTACAAAATAGTTTGGTTACAAAAGAGACAACCATCTCGGTGAGTTGAGGTCACATGTGCTAGCTTATACACCATAATCATGTTGAGTATTTGAACGTACAATGATCCATAGAAATAATCCTTGATTTTATAGCTTCTATGATTTTAAAAACTCTGTTGAGTGAGTTTATTGACTATTTTTGGTGAGCAAATAAATTAATAGTTCAAAATGTTCAATTTTCCATATTTGCAAACATATCTTGAGAGCCAATGGATCCTTGTGTGGGAGGACAAACCAAAGCAAATTGTGCAAACATGTTATAATGTTTTGTTTTCGGCTATACCCAGAACTGTAATTCCAAAAATTGACAATTCATAATTTAATACATACACTGAAGTTTATTCCTTTATGATTATTTATTTCCTTCTAAATATTTTCTTTCATTATTTTCATTGCATTGGATACAAATACAACTAAGACTAAAAAGATATTGTCATATTCTTTTATTATCTCTTCGCCCACATTAATTTATGCATGTTGATTCAAATTTTGATGTTTCTTCTGGATCTGAGTTGTGGAAGAATGTAAATAAACTGTGTGCATTGAAATCTGAATATGGCCTCCCAATTGTCAAACATGTTCATAATATCTATGAAATGATTAATTGTTATGTTTATAAATAAGACATTGGCCTATATTAATAATACTTATATAATATAATATTAAGAATTCTTGGTACCTGAGACACATTTATTTTATGATCAGAGATTTAGAGAGAGATAGAGAGCGATTTTATGTGAAATCATAATTATTTGCATGTTGTTCATTTCAAAATTTAGGACAATTTTATATCATTATTTTTTTTATTTCCAGAAAATTCGGCAGTCCAACCAACCAACCGGTACGCAGACGATGTGCAAATAAATACGCCGATAGCTTAACCATTTTTGTTTTGTGGACTTGAATCAAGTGAAGACTGATTATAAAGTAATAACGATTACAAATAATTATGAAAATTCAATATAAATGTTATACAACTCTCTGACATCGATGACTGTACATAATATCGTGTAGGTTTGAATGATGAATGTTTTTTTATTATTATTGAAATGTGTGTTTGATATTTCACTTTGATATATAATGTGACCTATACGATAATATCTATATTACTTGCATAATGAAACAGCATTTGTATAAATATCTTACTTGTACATTATATTGTATATTACCGGATCAAACAAATATTTAAAATCTCTGATTGATAGTATCCTTGTTAAGTGCCATGATTCATCTATGTCAAGCAGCACTTGCATAATGCATACATTAAACATTGGCATTTAGTTTGTCTCCCTGGTAGCGTAGTTGGAAGCGTGTGCGCCTAGCGATCCAGGCAATGCAGTTTGATTCCCCATCTGTCGGATTTTAAAAATCCGAAAATGTAGGACTGGATACTCATTGGGTTGAGTAATTGTCTGACAAACAATTCTCATGAAGAATAATCTGTCATGATATCTTCACATTGCAGAGATCCATATACTCCTCTTTTAGAGTGGATATCTTCAAACTGTGTAGATCCATATGCTCCATGTTGGGAGCGTACATGGTATAAAAAAAAAAAAAATGGTTTGAACTGATTACAGTGTAGTATCCCAGACAATCATAACTAAGTTACATGCGACTCCCAACTGTTGCAAGGTAAATGGCGAAACTCTTTTGCATACTGCCATCTTTCCAATTGTAATGAATATTTTTGATATTGAAATGATTAATGATGTCACTGACATAAATAAATGGCATATATGGCGATAAGGCATCAAAAATTTGTTTTTGCTATAAAGGGATACTTGCTGTCGTAATTATCTTGTATAAATATTATTGTATAATGGCCGCAGATAGCTCAAAATTGTGTGCTGTATCGGAAATATAAAATGTTCGTCATGTTCATATTGTTGTTATATTGAAATGTTACATATTCATGTCTATTGCCACTGTAAAATACCTACTGTGGAACCACGATTTCACGTGCCCGGAATACCCGCTTTTACGTTTTTATTTCCAACAATTTACCGCTGAAACATTTAAAGTTCAATTCAATTATTAAACACATTTTATTGATCGCAGCCATTGAATATTGGGATGTAGAAATTGTGTGCATTTTTATTTATACACCCTGCGTGCTCATGGTCATGATCAAGCGTTGAAAATGTTTGTGAGCCTTGAGTTCAATTCAATTTATAGCATTATTAGAGCTTTATGTAAACATCCCCAAAATAGTAAATTGTTCAGCGTGACTTTCTCAATAAAAGATCATTTTTAAAACTCCTAATCTACATTTTCCCTCGAGTAATGTTTATTTGTCGGTCTCTTCAAAAAAGTGAAATTGAAGTTTCACTGTATGCCTTAAAAAACCAACAATGATAATTTCTGGTGTAGGTTTCATAACTTCTTAGCAGAATAATGCAATTATAACCCAACGGTGGTTTTGTGTCAGTGATCATAGTAATAAAATCTTTGTGTTCAGATCAATTAATTTTGCAGCAAATCTCATGGTCATTCCATCTTGCATATTGTTTGTCTGAAAGACAAAAAAAATATTCTTGATGCCGCTATTCTTTATTATTATTTCACTGTTGCCTAATCATAGACTCGAGTTGTATCAGTTTACATATATTTTACTTTCAAACAATTGAATACAAGTCCTTATTTAACTTACACATCTACAAGTACAATAATATCATAGCAGTATGAGTATTGTATAGTTATGTAATGAAACACCTTGCAGGTATCTAATAGCAAATACTGAGAATTATCAGAATTATCAATATATTGTCAGAAAAATAATAATATAGAAAATATCACTTGATTACTAAATATTGAAATTCGCTCAATAGTTTACACTATACATTGAAATAATTTATTGATGTATGTATTTAAAAAAATAAAAATCCATAATCATGTTTATTTTTGTTCCGTAAGTGAAATTCTAGAATCATTTTAGTTAAATTTATTTACATATTTTGTGATTATTACTGTTCTAGTAATTTTTAATGCAATATCCAGTCAAATCCCGCTATAGCAAAACTTGTGGGACCACCCGTTTTGTTTCGCTATGAATGTAAAATAAGTATGTCTTTTTTTCTGGTCTGCCATATGTTTGTTATACGGGAAATTTCGTTATCTTGGTATTCGCTATAGTGGGATTTGACTGTACTGTCACTTTACAATATTTGAATTTTTTAATAAAATATATATATTTTGAGTATATACAATACCTGCGTACAGGTTTTAAAGGTTTCATAAATATTTTTACAGTCACGTATTTATATCTTAAAGAGATTTACATATTAATATAAATCATAAAACATTCTTGTATATTATATAATAGATTGTGGAATTTATAGATTTATCCCACTCTTGCAACCAAACAAGATTACCATAAAAACTGTTTTTTTTAAACTTTGTTCATTTTGCACAACCTTATAACCAATTCTGTTGTCGATTGAAACAGTTTAACCATTAAGTATACTAGATTATCACACTTCAATGGCCGCAACAGTAAGTGTGTGTTTTTTGTGAGTTCAAATTACACAACTGCATAGGAATTTTAAAGAATTAAAAAATGTAGGACTGTATCACCAATGCGTTGCGTGATTAGTTGACAACCAGTCCTTGTGAGAAATAAATATGTCATGATTGTTCTTCTCATTGCGGAGTTCCACATGCTCCACATGTCTCGATAGACACAGCTTAAAAATATATGTTAGTTTATTATGAAAGATCCTATTAGGTAAACCAAAAATCATTTAATTGTTTGTGATGTTCCTCAAACCATAATGTAGTTTTGTTATTCATTACGATTTAGGTGTAATAATAAATCTTCCCATTATTATTTACACATTGAGATGGGTCTTATAATTTAATTGTTTTTTTTTTGTACATGATCATTGTGAAGACAACTAACCAACTATATTACTATATTTCACATTGCAATGTTTTATGTGTATGCCATACATTTATGGTGGAAGTGTTTTGTATTATTTTATATTTAATTGGCATTTATTTGTATACCCCTCATATTATTTGTAGAATATATTATGCAATGTTGATATTCAATACTGCAAAAAATGATTTCAAATTTTTTAAGATTATATTTTAAATAATATTAATAGAAGATTAGAAATGAAGCGGAAATTGGCCCTCCGACAATTTGATATATAACATTTCTTGCCTTGTGTGCTATTTTCTGACCCTCCTTTTGACAATAGAATCTTATGTATTTTTATTTTGTCAAAAGACAATTTAAATATTTCTGATGTAGTCATTTTAATTCATCAAAATTCACAATCATTCATGATTTGTGGTGTAAAACTTTTGTATATAAAATAAAACAATCTATTCACAAAAGCTTTGATTAATGGCACCTGATGTTATTAGGTGAAAATATGTTTTATTTTTGTACAATCAAAAATACTTCCATTGATGGTGTACTTAATGTCAAAGAAATACCAACTTTGTTCAAAACGATGTCTTTATGTTGTAGCTTCAATTAAGAAGTGCATTTATACAATTTTCTGAAATATATAATATAAGATGTGCGTCAATTTGAAAGTATGGAAGTACTAGATGAATGCGGTGATGGATTTTTTTTTCGAAAACGACTCGTATAAATATACTATAATTATGATAGAAAAAGGAAACTGTAAACTTATTTCATGTACTACATTATTGACAATGAATGCATTTCGAATATGTGTATACATAAATTATTGTTGATTTTTTATGTGTAGAATTTTCAAGCATCATTTATGCACAATAAAAAGCTTTTTTTTACTTTTTACTAAGTGCATATATTATCTAAATGGCATTGATTGAGATTACATTTTATCTAATTCAATTATTAACTAATATTATCTTATATTTAATATAATAAATCTTCCTTATCAATATAAATATAACATACATGAATATGAATACTATTAAGACAAAAGGAACTGTTTTTGTTCATCTTTAAAAATGTCTAATTCATAGTATTGCCGTTAAACAGCTTTTATATAGAAATTTAATCATTGCCGAATGACAGTAATGTAGTTTTTATTTCATCTGTGCATAAGTGTGTTTTTGAAATGGAAAAAATGCAGACTGATTAGAATTATATTATTTATTAAATGGTCAATGATAATAAAGAGTAGATAGTTTCTTTAATAATGTTAAAGCGAAGAATATGATGTATGGAAAATAAACCGAAATAAAATTATATTTTTTAAACAAACTGTTGAAACATTTATTTTTTCTATATTATATGATTATGTACTACCGTTTCCCTCTAGTAAATAATTAGAATAAAATTCTCAATTTTGGCTTTATTTAATTTTATTTACTCAATTTGTGAGTGCCACTATGTCAAATGCATGTGTCAGTAAGTCTAGTAAGTTTTATTTAACACTGAACCACTGCCAATAATGATATTTTTTTATCTTTTTAATCTTTTTCTGCTTGTTTTTTTCGGAATCACCTTACCTTTTACAGGTAAATACCTTAATAGTTTATTTATAAGACTGGTTATAAACTCATCTCTCAATCCCTTAAATCATCGTGGGTTGGCAACCTTTTGTTGTAAGAGAGTCAAATATTTTATGTGGGGACCAGTGCGGGCCGTACTTGGGCCATATGTTATTAAAGTACGGGCTGCATCAAAACGCCTCCGACGCCTGACCTAAATTAATACATGAAAAATAATTCATTATATTTCCTGGATATCCAATTTCTGAAGGCAGTATACAGTTTCATGGTAGATAATAAAACATGAGTCCAATATTTTCGTGTTCTGTTTCGAAGTTCTTTTGCTATAACTTTTTTTCTTAACCGTAATAAAATATTCCATGAGATCGAAGCTGATTTTTTTAACATAATTTAGACAAATGTTTGCTAATATGATAAGTTCTGGTGCCTGACAGTTGTCTGTTTTTCAGTGATAAAGGTTTGCCATTGCAAATTCCACAGCTCCTGAAGATTTTCAAAAATCTAGAGTAGCAGGATTGGATATCCAATAACTTAGGCGATTGGGTGACGAACAATTCTCTTGAAAAACCTCCGTAGCAAAATGTGCCTTCAGATTTCTAAAATATTCGCACTCCATTTTCTGGAGTGAAAATCTTCACACTATACAGATTTATATGCTTCACTTTCAAATGACATGCTATAAAAAACAGGGTATATGTAATGAACAGAAAATTTCCAAGTTTTATATTGTGGTCCATAAGTTCAAAAATTTGCTGCCATCTATAGCAAATATTTGTTAATCCTTCACCAGATCCCATGAAATTTTCCAGTAAATATCTCTCTGCTATATTCGCTCCCTATGTGAGGCGTATGGCCACTACTTGACACTTCCAGGATTCTCTCACCTGCCAGCCATCTCGCATTCTCCCAGGTCATACCGGCACCCTTTATTTCCGCTGAGTCAATCTGTCTTATTTGTCATCTTGTAGATAGTACCAAACAGTATTGCAGGTCGCCGGATTCTCACTGGTCGCCAAAAGAGACAAGCAGGATCCAGGCTCTCCGAAGGCATCCTTAGTACAAACCCCAGCCAGTTCCAGCACCACTGCATCACTTTTAGTGTAACAAGGGGTTGGCCCAGCAGCCCCGGCAGAATGCATGCCCCAAAATACTTATCATTTGGTTTGAACCGAGTACCACTGCCCCACCCACACAGCCCACATTGAATTGAACATTGTCCCAGACATCACAAGACGAAAAGCGTGATCTTACGTATACTGCCTACCTCAAGTATGTGAACTCCGAGGCAATTGATGCTATTGACCCATTCAATGGCATGTCCCTCACTAGTCGGAGCCTAATCTGGACGTGACAAGTACAGCTGCACATCACGTTAGTCTTCCTTGCATTTATTTTTACGCCAATGCGCGATGATTTGCTTCGCAACCTGTCCTGAATGTCTTGGAAACCTCTGATGAATGTCGAGTAAACATTGCTACCAAAAATTAATATTTATTTGAATGTGATATCTTAACGTTTTTCATGTCTTCAAATAAAGAAATAAAAAGAATTTAAGTTCTCCTTTTCACAAATAACGTAAAAGGTGCAAAAAATACCAGGGGATGTATTTTGTGTACACTTGACAACAAAATTATCGAAAGCTGAATGGTATCTTTTATAATAATAAGCTCTGCATGAGTATTTTAATCATTGCAATCGGAAGGAAAAATAGCTTGTTATAAACTCAAATTTAGAAACAGGAAGCTACTTCTAAGAGAAATTTTACAAACTAATGATTAGTTTATCAATCTCGTTTGAAAAATATTTTGTGTAATGGAAGATGGATAATATATTATTATTAATTTCAATCAGATGTAGAGCATATAGATTTAGTGAATATATATTTCAATAATTGTCAGTGATCAATTTTCACAACAACACAACAATTGCTTATCAGCCAACCTTTCAGCTCATTAGATAACTGAGTTCTGCCTTTTAACTTTTTGTTCATTTTAAATTGAAATACGTATTGTGATTTATATGCATACTAATTCGGTTATCAAAGTGATACAAAAAAGTCTAGTATTTCTTATTATTATCAAGAACAATTATTAACCCCTTCCGAAACCATTAAAACAGCACCTCTTATGATTTAGAGTCATAGGATAATTGAATAAATATCTTACATGAATTATTTTAGTTTTCGTTCTAGTGAAACAACTTCTTGCATTTAATTTTGTTGTAAGTTGAAATTAAGTTGATAAATATTAAAGTTAATCTACCCAAAATTATAAAACATCAATATTGTTGTAAATTAAAGTCGCATTTCGGTTTTTCAAGTTTTATAAATAATGATGTTACAACATTTTACTTGGCTCGGCCATATAATTTGAATGCCTCCAAAGAATTTTAACCTAGGCTGCTTATTCATCAAGCTGGCTGGTTTTTCTGAAAGGCCACTAAATGCCATCTATAAAATGCATTCGGAAGGGTTAAGAGCAGATATGACCAAGGAAGAGGCAAAAATACTGGCAGGCGATAGGAATTCTTGAAGGCGGCGTATAGTATCCATGTGCTTCACTTAGGGAGCGGAAACAGAAGAAGAAGAAAAATAAAGAGCCAAACCATGCGTCCGTGGTATTAAATACACGAATTAATCAAAAATTTATTTTAATTATTATTACTTATTTGTTTGTGTTTTTTTTTTTTTATAGGAGCCGCATCTGTAATATTGTCTATGGTTATTTCAAGCTAAACGTCAAAAGTTTCGGATGAATTTTAACCTTAATTGTCGTATTATATCTGGGCGTATTGTTTTCTTCAGGGTGGATTAACATTTCACGCAATGGGAAAATCTTCCAAAGATAAGAGAGATGTATATTATCGACTCGCTAAAGAGGAAGGTTGGCGAGCGAGAAGCGCTTTCAAGCTGTTACACATAGATGAAGAGTACAACATTTTTGAAGGAGTCACTCGCGCAGTCGATCTGTGCGCTGCCCCCGGAAGTTGGAGTCAGGTTCTCGCGCAGAAATTAAAAGCCAACAATAGTGATGAAAGTGCCGTCAAAATAGTCGCCGTCGACCTCCAGGCGATGGCCCCACTGCCTGGAGTAACACAGATCCAAGGTGACATTACGAAATTAAGTACTGCCCAAGAAATAGTGCAACATTTCGAAGGTAAACAAGCAGATCTAGTCGTATGTGACGGTGCGCCGGATGTCACCGGTTTACATGATATAGATGAATACATACAATCTCAATTACTGTTGGCCGCCCTTAATATTACTACACACGTACTAAAACATGGTGGTACGTTTTTAGCAAAAATATTCCGTGGAAAAGATGTCACTTTGTTATATTCACAACTTAAACTTTTTTTCCCCATTGTAACTGTCGCAAAACCTTTGAGTTCAAGAAATTCAAGCATTGAAGCATTTGTAGTTTGTCAAAAATATAGTCCTCCGAAAGGGTACATCCCCACTATGGTAAATCCTCTTTTGGACCATGAGTATTGTGATTTCAATCAGCTTGTTGGGCCAAACAGATTGATTGTACCGTTCAATGCATGTGGTGACTTAAGCGGATATGATTCGGATACTACCTTTTCACTCGACCTTCCTGGAAGAGGTGACTATGTTTATAGAGAACCAGTACAAGGTCCTATTTCTCCACCTTATGATGAAGTTATCCAACTGACAAAAGATATGCAACTAAAAAAAAGTGATGTTTCTTTAAAGACATGTAGTGATGACAAATTAAGCAATGTCTAATGTTAAATCAACTGACCAGTATGTATGTATATTTGTTTCCTGGATAATAAAACCATGAAATTACACAACGATCACACTATTATCAATTTCAAAGTTTTGAAAAAAATTGAGGAATCCATAAAAATAATGTAATATTAGATCATAAAGAATTTTGTGGAGCAAACTGAAGTTTATTTTCCCATATATTATAAAATTACCTAATGACAATGTATGATGATTAAAGGATTTTTATGTTAATCTGCTCTGCTACCCAGTTGTCTTGGCACTAGTAAATCCAGAGTGAACCAACTCCAACAATTACGAAAATAATTCTTAATACGAAAGTCAAAAATACTCAGAGCTGATTTATCGGCTTTATAAAATTTCCATTTACTATCAAATTTAAAAAATAAAATGAGTTTTTATGTTAGGTTATAACATTCTTGTAGAAATAAAATAAATATGCAACAGCTTCTTATTTATTGCAACATGTGTTTCACAACAAGCCACAAAAAGCTTATGCTGTCACTACTCCCATCCATTGTTACTGTACAAGATTATGAAACTCCATCACTTGAGTCAAATGTTTCACCTGATTGGCACAGGTTGCATTCTGATCCTGTTTTTGTATAATTCGGTTTTTAGATACCCATTATTTTGACAATTATGGCTTCAGATATATTCATATAAAATGAAAAACAAAAATAAAATCTTTTCCTTTATATTCCTAATTAAGTTTTTATTGCTGTTTAATTATTTTAGAAACCTCAGAATAAGTTTACAACAATATTTCTCAATAATGCTACCAAAAAAATATAAAAAGTTCTCTATTTTTAAAAAATAAAAAAAATACTTGAAGAAACACATATTTGTAGGGTATTTCTAGCCCATATATAGAAAATTCAAAGAGTACTAAAAGGATAAGGAGTACACTTAAGTATTTATAGTATGATAAATAAAACTGCACCTTTGTAATAATTGAGTAACTTTATTTTTGAAGCATAAATAAGATTTGTAAAAAAATAATCAATCATTTTGTTTCTGAGATTTTCTTTTTATGCTTTTGATGAGAATATTCATGGCCGCATCATGCTTCGGTTTCTTAATGTCGTTCTGCCACTCTTCATCAGTATGATCCACTTCAGCCGGTCTTCGTTTCAATTTCTCCTGAATTAAAGTATCCATTGCTTTAGTTTTTTTAAAGTTCGGATCTGTAGGGTCAATATTGTAATGATGAGAAGTGAACAGAGCCGAAAATCTTGTATCGTTTACATCTACTTCAAAGTCTGGCAAGGTTGCTTTGGCTTCGGCGTTACGTTTCATTTTTTCTTTGAGATTTCTTTTTCTCTTCGATTTTGATTCGTTTTCAGCATTTTGAATCTTCTTCAAACTGAAATGTGCTTTGCCCTCATTGTCATCATCAAGGAGTAATTCTAATTCTGCTGCTTTTCGTTGATTTTCCTCATCAGCTTCTGAATTTTTATCAGAATCTATTTGTTTTTTTGACTTTTTCTTAGGTTTCTTTTTGAATTCGTCATTATTAAATTCTTCAGCAAAGTATTTATCATTCATATCGACATCCGATGGAACGTCTTCAGAACTGTAACCTTCACTCTCACTATTTGATGAATTTTTGTTTTTGGCATTTTGTTTTTTCCGCTCTAGTTTCTTTGCTTTCTTCTTGTCTTTACGTTTTTCAACTAATTCTTCAAACGGTGTCAGCTTTTCACCTCCTAAAATTTTTAAAATTTTTATTGAAAAAACAATTTCGATTTTCCTGTCAGAATTAGAGTTACACAATATCTGTTTAATTTGTATACCAAAACATCACATGAAAAATGCTAATGTAGTGGTAATATCTTTCATGAGGAGATACAATTAGCTAGATTTGAAAGTTAATTATGAAGCCCAACGCCGAAGTCATATTGTGAATGTATTTGTCTGCTAGACGTGTACCATGTGCTACTATATACATGTAAACTACACGCATGTTGTAATTGTAGCGTTTTAATGTTAGATTTGTTTTATATATTTTTTACAGCATGTGTTCAAATTTACTAGGTAATATTTGCATATGATGTAACAAGTCAGATTCAGTTGAACTTTAGGGGCTTTAAACTTTGAGTCAAAAATGATTCAACCATGTTTTTTTTTATAATATGGCTCCTTTTTTGCATATTACAGCGTATGGGTCGTATAGTTGTATCTACCATGAGTGCACTTTTTGTCAAATTTGAACTAAATATAAGGTTTTGTTTTAGTCTCTATTTGACATCCTAATAATATATATTTAATATGTGTCCTTACCTTGTGTCATCCTTTTCTTGACCAATTGTTCCGTTTTTTCTTTCAATCCAAGACCCCAAGTTATCTCCATTTCCATTTCTTTATTCTTCTTCTTGGTTTCGGTGGTCTCAATATCTTGCAGCAAAGCTTTGTACTTGGCAATAGGATCCACCGTTGTATCATTGTCCTCATCACCGCTGATTTTTTTTTCTGCTTCATTTTCCGATTCTGAAACAAGAAATGACTCATAAACAACAAGTGACTCATAAACCGAAATGAAATGATTTACAAAAACTGTAAACTTTTGTTTTAAATACTAGAAATAGTTGTAATTAATATTTTTGACTGATGGTGCTTGATGGAAATTGATTTTAAATTCTA
>JAGVSQ010011148.1:0-12423 GCA_022683975.1 Rhyacophila evoluta
AGTGGAGCATATGGATCTACACAGAGTGAAGATGTCCACTCCGAAAGTGGAGTATACGGATCTTCACAATATGAAGACGTATTGGCAAATTATTGTTCATGAGAATTATTTGTCGGACAATTACTCCACCCAATGGGCATCCAGTCCTGCATTTTTGGGTTTTTTTTAATCCCACAGATGGAGAATCGATCCCCCATTCCCCGGATTGGTAAGCGCACGCTACTAGCTGCGCTACCGGGGAAACATCATTCTATTATTTTAAACATACTTCCGTATTAAATATAGATTTGAACAAATACATTGTTGACATGTCTCGCAAAAAAATAACAATATATTTTTCCTCAAAATTGTATTTAATTTTAAATATTTAACACTATCTGTATATTTAAATATGTATATACATCGAGTTAAAGGGACATCTATAATACAAAATATAGTATATAGACAATTTGGATTGGTATATAAAATATCTTATATATTATGCAACAAATTTTACAGTAATAGAACCAAAATATTCTGCCCTAAATAACATGATGTTTTCATCGCCAAAGTATCATATAACATTCGCATCGCTAATGACGCACGTACGTTGCAGAAAGTGCGCTTGGACTGCGCCTTCTCTCAGAAGTGAGTTCACTTTTTGCATGAAAACTTATGTAAGGATCGAAGTCGCGCGGATCGCGGAGCGTCCTCGTCATATTTTTTGTATGGATTACGAGGACTTTGCTCGCGAGCGAAATTGGTCTTTATGATACAGTAAGGGAGGAGAATTCGCTCCACATTGAAGCCGATTGATCTCAAACTTTGCAAGTTGGAGACAAATTTAATTATATTTTTATTTATTTAACCGTCCTAAATGTACTAAAACATACGAATCTCTTCAGTATGAAGGCTTTCAAAATGGATTGCAGATCGTATGAAATTTCACAATACGATTACTCTTCGTGAAAAAATGGTTTTTTCGATGTTTGGTTATGAGCCAATCACTCCATCTGTTAGGCACACAGTCCACCTTTTATTTTTCTATTTATTAAAACTGAAAGATTTAAGCCCACAACAGTCATTTTCATAGCGTGCGCTAACCAACTCGACCATAAAATGTGTAGACTTGTCACTTTAATAGTCATATTTTATAACATAAACTTAGTAATCAAAAAGTAAAATTCACAATTAAAAATTACTACTTAATCAATCTATTGAGAAAATTACTTATAATATATAATATATGGCTTACAAGAATTACAAATAAATGCCACTACCATATAAGAACATTACCAATTTCCAAAATTCAATGGATTGTTCACGTTCTTCTGAATTTTGAGTTATAGATAATTGTGAAATATCAAATATTGATTCGATAAAGACTCAATAGTTCGAGTGTCGATTTTCTAATACTGATTTTTTCTGGGATAATGCTTTCACTGTATTTTATAGACATATTCCGCTTTGAAGCGAAAACGGTTACCTATTCGCTATTTATTTACAACACATGCTTGCAGAGTTTCAAAATAACGACATTATAAAGTAGCGTTTAGATAAGACAATATAGTCAAATCTGTCGCTGTTAGTTTAAACTTTAGCCGTTTCAAAACTATTCAAGTCCGGGGGTGTTTAAAAATACGTTCCTAATCGGTTTACCCCCGGCGCGAACTTTCTCCGACTGCAACAACTCGCTTATGCACCTCTCCTGTCTTGCTTTATTTGTATTCACTTTCAACAAATAATAAAATAAGAAGCGATGAACGCATTAATATGAAAATAGCGCGATCGCACACCGGAATATTTATCCAGGTGTTTCTTAAAATGTAAGTAAAATTTCAAATCATGCAAGCCAGTAAACGTTTAATCTCGTGAGCATAAACAGAAAATTCTGTGAATTGTACGTAAAAACTTAAAAATAATTTCTTGGAAAATAAGCAGGAGAAAAAATATTTAATTACTTGCTTATCCCTTCACCACTCGCTACGTTTGTAAGCCCATTATAAGGACGTATACCGTGGCGTAACGAACATGAGAAGAAAACCTGAGTTGGCGTACTTTAGGGTATATGATTTATACTAATCTAACTATTTAAGCTTTGTTGAAAGTGTTATAAAGTTAAATATAAAATAAGTTGAAGTATATAAATAAAAGAAGTTAAGTGATTTCAATTATAGTGAAAAGTTGTGAAAAGATCATTTTTATCACGCGTATTAGACATTAAGTTTTTTTTTTAATTGGTGTGCGATAAGTCATTATTTTTTATACCCCAGTCCTGGCAGCTATTTAAAGTAGCTTGTGGTATCCATTAAGCGGCACTCCTAGTCCGTTTGTAAACATTAAAGTCGTAAAAGTTTATATGTTTTTTTTTTTTTGAAAAGAAAACATTTTTAAAACGTTTGATTTTTTTTAAATGTTTGGAATGTAAAAGTGCAACACAAAAGAACATTTTAGATGCGGCGTGTTTCCATGGTAACCCGAGTAGTTCCTACATATTCCTATAGTGGCAGTATTATTTGCTAGTAGGCAAAGTGGAACATAGAGGAGGAGGAAAATGTGATTAGACCACGTTTCACGACGAGGCGCCTCTGAATAAAGCGGCTCCAAACATTAACTGGATTTGGAAAAATATCGTTATGCTAAAAATCAATATTCAAAACGGGTTACCGAAAACGTTTTCAGATAACTAGCGCAATACCGTGCATCGCCTCTAAAATACTAATTACAAAACGATGGATAACGCAGTTAGGGCTTTTGAATATCGAACGATATTACCCGAAAACAAACGTAATTTCATTTTTAATACAACTTGTTTGAAATATTGAGATTGTGTGTTTGCGAGGATACAATTTGAATTTAGAATTCGATTAGTTCCTATTTTAAACAGAATATGGCGCTGTTTATAGTGCTCATTTGTTTTATTTTCTCTCTATCGTAAAACGTCACATAATAACATCGCCATTAAATAGGATTTACCGAAATGGCTTAAACTATTTTATAAGTTGAATTTGCTTAAAATCCATGACTATTCACTATATATACACACTATAAACACATCATTTTATTTGAAAAGAACTAACTTTAGTCCAATCGAATTATTTTATGTAGTATCAATTATATAGTAGATACTTTGTAATATATAAATTAAATATACATACTGTATAACCGATGGCTTAGTCCTTATGAGAAAAGTATTTTAGTGTTATTTAAGGAAATATTTCTTTATGAAAGTAGTGCGAATGTCAACAAGAATGATAAAAAAATAGTAAAAAAACATATCGGCTGTGGAAAGGAAAAAGGATGTAGCCCACATTAAACAAATTTTACGCGAAGCACATAAAACGTGTGTTTAATGATTCTGAGCCAAAGTCAAAACATTGCATAAAGACTTAACTGGTCTTTTATTTACTCAGTATGATATTTATTTAATGGGTTATTTAAGAAAATCCAATAAAATTGATCGCGTGGAAGCCTTTTTTCATGGTCACAATTTTTACGCGGTATCCTTTTTTGAAACTTAAAAGTTAAATTTGGACACAAATTAAGCATTGTTAGCTTGCATCCTTTTGATAAAACCTGTACTAAGCTGTATACAGTCTGATTATCGAATAATATATATTTTGAAAAATTGAGGGTTACATCTTTTTTCTTTTCGACAGTCGATGCACTGGTTAACAAACACTTAAAAATATTTGCCAAATGTACTTGAAAAGTATGTTCCGTGTCGAAAAAATTGATATGCCAGCGCTCTGGCCCACTACATCACTGAGATAAAGTCATGCAGTGATAAATTTATAATATAACTTTTTCATCACAGAAAAAATAAAAAGGAATTTCTGAAAGTTGAAAAATGGTGCCTAAAAATGGGCCCGATATGTCGATGTATTTTTATAATAATATCATTGTATTACTGATAGCATCATGCTTCATAAAGGAAAATAACTCTGTGGGATAGTACATAATGCAGTATCTAGAAAAGTCGTTTTTACCCAATTCAAACAGCCCTAATTTTCATACAGTCCGGAGATTGGACATACGCATATGACATTAAGGGCCTCTACACATGGATTAACATGTCAAGATACGCATTTAATGCAAATAATAATTCTTACGTGACATGGGTTTCTTTAAAAAAAATAACTCGACCGTTCTTCTGAAACAACGCTAGAATTTTCAAACAGAAGTTGTATAATTTTCCATGATAATTGTTGCAAAATTTCATAAAAAAAGGTAACATTTTACGTAACTAATGATTATCATTAGACGGAGTGCAGATTTTTACCTACAGTATTTAATTTATATGTAAATCTCGTTAACAACGCGGATGTTACAGCATGACACGGAATAAAGTTTTTACATGAATAATGTATTCGTTTAGAAATTTTCGGTTTTAAAAAACTGACGTTTATAACAAGGTTGAGCAAGAAAGTCTTTAAAAGTATTACAATATGATAATAGCGATATTGTAGTTTAAGAAATACACAAAAAGTTTAATGTAACACAACGTGAAATATTACAAGTAGGTAGGGTGCACACTAGTTTGTACTACACCAAGAATACATAAATTTGTACGAACCTGATATAAGAAGATAAATCTTGGCTTTTCTCGTGTCATTTTAAGAATAAAGTAAAGTGATTATTTTGCGTAGGCAAGTTTAAGATAAACAATTATGTAAAAAAAGTATCAACATAGTGACGCTATTTTAAATGTAAGCTATGTATTTTAATTGATAAATCATTTAACTCGGCTAGCGATGCCGTGCTCCGTACGCCAATGACTCACCCGTGAGTCGGGACGATTTCTCTTACTAAACGTATAACATTATAGATCTCAAAAATGGTTTCGGTATAAACTCATTAACTCATTGATTCATCAATGCATACGCATGACATATATGATGTGAGATCACATCAAAAATTTGGCAATTTCACATTTTGTAAGTCAAATTATTTTTCTTTCATGTTTTAATATCTCTAAAATCTCTGGCGTACAGGGCAAGATCATATAAATTGCGGCCGTTAGTTAAACAGTTAAATAAAAAAAAAAAACTTTTGTTATTAAAATTAAGAGATTTCAAGAACGCTCTCATTTGAGGAGCCTCTGGTCAAGTTACCTTCTTATTCCGGATTTTAGCATAGAAGTATTATATAAAGAGGTATATAGGATGGGTCAGGACGCCGTTCTGGCACTTTTTTTTGAGCCAGACCTCTGCCTTGTTCAAACACAGTTTACAAATATTTTATATTAAACGCTTCTTAATTGCTATGAACATTTTTTGAAACATTCAGACTACTTACTAACATTAAAAAATATTTTCTTTAATATGACAAAAAATGAGGAAGAGGTAGTTAAAATTAAATACCGTCGTGATAAATTTTAATTTAGGACTTAACTAATAGATATATGCATTATTAAACAGTTTGTTTTTTCACAGCATATTAAAGAGCAATATTTTTATACCGTATTATGCAAAGATGAAGCCAATATAATAATGTATTTTTTATGTCGTTAAATATATTATATTATAAACAATTTGTTTATCACAAACATGAAAATATACGAAAACAGATTCGATACAATAATACGATATGGGCTATCACATAGCTATCGCTCGAAGGTGGGTATTGAGAAGGGTCTTAGAAGCCGTATATAAGAAGGTAAGACCACAAAATATATAATATATTATACACACACGTATATATACGTTTATACAGTGTAAAAATAGAATGACTTTAAGACAAGCCATGCTTTGAAGACTTCTAACCGTCACAAAGGCTCATCCTCGATATGTTCGAAATAAAAATAATAGATGACCCAATCTGAGTTGTATGGAGAGAGATAGTCTATCCCTGGGGCCAAGGTATTAGAATAATATTGTGGCAGGCAGAAGGAGTAAAGTGTCTTGGAGATATTCAGGGAACATGTACACCCGAAGATAATGATAATTCCAGACTGAGTGGTTAATTATTGAAATTCTAATGTAATTTATTTAAACGCGTACACTAATACCACCCGTTTAGCTGTTGAGGTAATTTTTAAATTCTTAGGAAAATGATTACCTTTACAAAAAAAAAGATCATGTTGTCTTTTTATATAGTTGTTTTTTATTTACTATGCGCGGCATTTCAAAAAAGTCTTGACGTAAGCAAAAGGTTATTATCATTTCTCGCTGTTATATCAAAACAATAATATATATATCATTTAGTACTCTAGTGGTTAAATTTTTAATTGAAACAAAGTTAAAGAAGTTAAACATTGAAAGATAACATAAATATAGAAAAAAATTAGAATCACCCTGCCAAAAGTAATGTTGTTAATTACGATGAAATGTACAACATTGAAAAAGATAAGCATACAAAACTGAATAAATCTAATATAATATGTACCGTTAATATATCGACGTTTTAGGAATGGTTTGTCAAATATCCACTGCAATTTAAAAAAAAAATGTTTCAATTAATTATTTAGTTAATAAAATATTATATACTGCAATTCTGTTCTTTCCAGTAGCGTAGTTGGTAGCGTGCGCAATTAACAGTGCGGGGAATGCAGGCTCGATTCTCCATCTGCCAGATTTTAACAATTCGAAAATGCAAGACTGGATCTCCAGTGGGCTGAGCAATTGTCTGACAAGCAATTCTCGTGAAAAATAATCCGTCAAAACTTCTTTACATTGCGCAGATACTCCACTTTCGGAGTTGATATCTTCACTCTGTATAAATTCATATCCATATTCAACACGGTATATAAAAAAAAATCTATTCTTTTATAATACATTAACAATTCGGCTTCCTTCGTGTATTTACCAGTATGAATTTTAGTGAAATTTTGTTTTTATATTCTGAAAATTTGATATATATACTCTTAAAAACTGACAAATATACAATATATGTCAGTAATAGTGCCTATGCCAGTATTATAGCCGTTTACCTTAGTCTATTCGACAGACTAATAACTAACCTGAAGCAATGACAGTGTGAAACTTTAGTTTATACTGTACAATAGGACAGTCAATCATTTAAATCATGTGTATATTAATGAAATACATAGTAGTAGAGTTTTTCTAGATTCAATGAATTTCAGTATAAAAAGTGATTATTGACTTGGCGAAGCACGAAGTGGTATGAGAATAAAATTTTAACCAATGGATCCATGCTGAATTCAAAACACGAACATTCAGCATAAATAAATGAAATTCGCTCAAATGAATTTATCACAGGGCCGTAGTAGTAATACCAACAATTCGCGAAAATCCCCTTTTCCCGCGCGTTTCTTTTTTATTACAGATAAACCTCTAATATATTTTTTGTGTTTCCTTTTTGTATTCTGGTTCACCCCATACACAACACAATTCAAGATTAGACTTAATTTGTCGACCGTTTCTTTCGTATGCACGCACAGAGCGGCCGAAAAAGTTTAGCCACATTTTTAAAAAGCTCGCCCGAATAAACATTTATATTAATTAAAAACGAAGCAATATGGCTCTGTTCCGCGTAATGCGAGTTTATCTGTTGTTTATACAAGGATTTCATTCGTTTCGGGTGGATGTGTTTTTTGTAATCATATTAAACTTTCGCTGGAAACATAATCACGAAATATCATTAATTCACATAGGACGAAACATGTTTATTCATAAAACACTAAATGGAAGCCATTATTAATTATGTCATGCAACCAATCTAACGATATTTCCCTTAATTGAATTCATCAAGTGCTTATTGTAATAATAACGGAATCAAACATATATTCTAACATCGATTCTTTTAAAATGTATAAAATGAATAAAACATCGTCGCTTTAGGATTAGTTTGTCGAATATCCACGGAGCGTGATTTGAAAAACAAGACGAATAATATTTCTAATTCATTATATCTTTTATATTGTAAATATACTCTCCTATAATACAGCAAATCCACGGCTTTTAAAAAATAACACAGATATTCATATTTTAACGTATGTTTTTGATTGACATCTGAAGATTTGACGGTTGGTCTATTCAACAAGCCAATCCTAAAGCAACGATATAACGATAAATAGAAAGCATATGCATATAATACAATAAACTATCGGTGTTTTGGTACCAGCGGAATCAGTAGTAATGATAAAATATATTGTAAAACTAAATGTAACCTTAAATGAGACACAACATTTGTACCGCTGTTTGTAATAAATAATACTAATATTACTCATGAAAACTGGAAAAAATTAATTGCACGCATATACGCAGTAAAAATCCTTTAAATATATTTCTATAAACTATACAAATATTCGATTGAGTATCTATATATACGTCAAAAAAAACCTGCCAATGAAAATATCCAATCTTGTATGCGTCAAATATACAAAATCTATCAAGTAGTCAGCTGGACCACTGCTGCAAATGTATACAATACAAAACACGTCCAATTATATGAAGAGAATAAATGGTAATTCATTACACTAAATGAGTAACTCTGTACAGTAAAATTATGTATCGACTCTTATAGAATTAAAAGCAAGACTTTATACATATAATAATGAAACTATTGAATTTAAATTCAACCAAAGAATCTAATCCTGTGAACAATCATTAATCACAAAACAGAAGATTCACGATAGGTTTAAACAGAGACATATTATCCCATCTAATTGTAATAATATGTACTTTTTATTAGATATTTTTTAATATCTCCACACTGTAGAAGTGCAGTGTTCATTCAAGAAAAACTGGTGGTCTTTTATTATTTGTATTAGAAAACGAAAGATTGGTAGTATTATTTTACTTGATAAATCAACACAACGACTAAAGAATAAAAATACAATGTTCATTTCTACCAGAAAATGTTCCTCGGATATGGCTGAAGTTTGAGAGTGTGACAATGTTCCAAAGTATTACCTGAAATCAAGAAAAACAGTTAATTAGTAAATGATTTGTGAGAGAGCATTAAAACAGCAAGGTTAGCGTCCATTGGATTTTATGCTGTGTGATAATTTTAATGTAATATAATAATGACAATATTAAAATATACCAGAAGACGAAAACACAATGCTTGTGGGATTTTCAAACGTCCAACGAGGAAGTTAATATAAGGTAAGTATACAGTATAAAGCCGAAACATAACTATTATCGACTAATGTGTAGCTTTAATACGTTATTGTTTGGGTGTTAGTGTATTTTCTTCTGCATAGTAGGTAGCTGTAATATTATGTTATCTTTAGTCTCATTCCCTGGGGATAGAACTATTTTCACATAATCCAACATTTCTGCCGTTTTTGCTTAATTGTACAGACTCGCAAGGAACTCTGGTAATATTTCACATTTTTTATTATTATCATTATTTACAGGAAGAAATAAACCAAATGCGATCTTGAAGAACACTTAAAATTAACGTCATACTTAATATAATAAATACAAATAAAAATTAAAAGCTTTTATTGTTTCGATAGTCGCTAATCACAGCTTTCATATACCCACTTATCCACCATCTAAGTCCTTAGACTTGGACTTAATCAGGCGTATCCCGGAGTTCTGATATCAAGAAGCGATCCAGTTTATTTGACGGGAATGTGCCGGGAATGTGCCGGGAGTAAATATAAATAACAAAACAAAGTCTTTCCTTTCTTTTTTTGTGAGTGAAACATCATATACACCAATCACATCGCGCTTCGAATTTCTATCGCCATCGATAGAATATAGCTTCGCCGAATACATTCTGAAGATATTATTTAGTAGCCTTTCAAGATGCCAAAAGTCAGCTCGAAGAATAAGAAGGTTAGGTTACAGCTCTCTTGAGGCATTCGCAGCACGCGATCGAACCAGATACAGCGTCTAATCTTCACTTATAAATAATTAGTAGCTGCATACCACATTATACCCAAAATTCACCGCAGAATATGTTCTCAGAACTGAAATGCAGTGGGTTGAACATTGATTAAATTACAAACAATTTACATTTGATGTATTTAATTGATAAATTACTTTAAAAGCTTTTTACCGTCGTTTAAAAGTGAAGAAAAATGTCTTTTGTATTGTTATTAACATGCTCTATTGAAGAAGTATATTGTTCTTTCACAAACAGGGGCACGTCAAAGCAACTAAGATATATTTAATGCTTTAAAAAAATAAATCTATTTCATTATCGCAATATAAAAAGCATGCCTATTTCTATCCTAATCATAAATAATATAAAAGAGTTAAATGAATTCATTCACTCATTTGTATTTATAGCGGGAGAAAGAAAAAAATAAAAACAAACGCTCAATGAAAACAACACAGGAACATACAATAAATATATTCATTCTTTTCAAGATGAAACTGCTTTTAAAGTAAGTACGGATTTTTCGAAAATCTATATTATTACCTCGGAAATAAGGTTTCATGGGTGTATCACGGTTAAGGGATTGTTTCATTATGAATGCAAATATGTTATTCACCGTACACCTTCAGTGGGTTATGGTAAATAATTTATACAACTTGGGAGAAGTGTTCGGAGCTCCGACAACTCTGGAAACACACTAAAACTTTATATTATAATTTTACATTACAAGCCCTGCGAACAATGTTCCGAAGAAAAATACTTATTTGCTCCAAGTCCCAACTCTCGCCGGGTAAGAAATGTTAAACCGATATAAATTCTTCGGAAATTAAGGAGATATTGCTGGCATTCTTGTTTATTACAATTCACATTGAAATTTAAAGTATTTTCTTAAACTTAATGATCAGGGAAATCAACGAAAACGCGTAAATAAAAATATTAAGGCCATGAACATTAATACGAATTTTTCCTTTAATTGAAATTAAATTTCGGGTAAATATTTTAAGCTGTCATACTACACATATATAAGTTTACAACACGTTGATCATTCAAATTATTAACATAAAGACTGTGGAAAGAAAACAGGAATAAATTTCCATTTTTTTTTAAATAGATTTTCTTCGATAATCTGAATGTATAGAACTAATTACACGTTCCATTAGAAGGATGTAAGCTTAAAATGCCAAATCAGTTTCTAAACTAAGTTTAGAAAAATGATTGCCAGTCAACTTTTTAACCAGGGAAAGAGCTTCCACTTGATCAATTCTATTGGTTTTTCTAAAATAACTTGTGAAATTAATATCATATTAAGTAAATAAAATATTGTTTTTAATCTTCAGGTACTTCAAAGTTGTTACTGTGTAATTTATTGATTTTGGCTCAAAATCATCAAATAAACGTTTTTTGTGCCTTTTGTAAAAAAAAATCGATGTGCCTTATGTTCATTTTCCTTTCCACAGTCGACAAGTATACATAAATGAATATGAGTGTATAAAAATCTGAAGAATTCGTGCATATTAAGGCTATGTCGCCGTACCCATTATGCGGGCGTATCTGTTCTAACTAGTTATGTTCTGTTAGTGTTTAGCCTTGTTTAGAAGAGACTTTCTTGCTCGCCGTAAGATTTGGCAATTCGTTCAGGCTTTTTCAAGGCTTTAAAATTGTTATTTGTAGAATCCAAGTCGCAATCGCCAATCGGTCCGATGACTGATCAAATCGACTTGAGAAGCTCTCCTCTTTCAACCGACATATGGGGACACTACCCGAAGATGTTATTGGCATTCTACATTTCGCCACATTCTATAAGGCCAAGCTTATATAGTGAGGCAAAAAAACAAATTCACACAATCATAATAAAATGTTATTTAAACGAAAACACTCATATACACTAAATATACCATTAACTTATGTCAAATATTATATTTATACTATCATTGAGTGAAATTTGCCTGCACCGCTTATTTTTCATCGAGGAACATCCTCGTACTGTATAAATCCATACGCTCAGCTTTCAGGGCGAACATGATTAAAAAAAAAATCTTTTTACGATAATTTCCCCATTTCCATGATAAAAAAATAAATTAATAAAAACACTCATAGATGAATCAAATTGAACAAAAATTTACGCCAAATCTTATATTTATATTATTATTTAATAAAATTTGCCTGCATCGCTAATTTTAATTAATCGTCGAGGTAATTTTACTATGGTACATAAAAACTATATTTTAGAAAAATACGAAATATCATGACTCGCTCGTTGGTAGCTAAGTAAAACAATGGATAATGCAACGACAGCAAATACATCATATCTGCATTGTTAAAGTTTTGTTATAGAGAGAACATATTAAGTACATTTGAAGATGAGCTTAAAGGCTATAAAAATTTAAAATTTAAAGAGTAAAATAAGCTTTCAACTTTGGAAAGGTTAGACACCCATGTGGATAACCCGAAAAACATCTTTTATACCACGAATAAGGTTTACGCATATAAATTACGATTCCAATCTCTTCACAATCACATACGTTTCCATTTTTCAAATGTTTTTAAAAGTCGTAATAAATTAAATTTTATATTTTCGAGGTTTTCAAACACGCAAGGCCAATAGCGAGATGCCTTAGTAAGATGTCTTCCCGGAATGTGAACTTC
>JAGVSQ010011149.1:0-12423 GCA_022683975.1 Rhyacophila evoluta
CAATACTTTAACTCTTATACATATTGAAGGAGAAAATAAACTTACATATATATAGAGTTTTCCAAAATATAATTTTGAAATAAACGAATCGCTATGAACGCCGCAAATATTATTCGTGAACTTTACATAGGATTTTAATGCGCGGGTATTATGGATTAATAAAATTCGACAACTAACCACGCTCGGCGGAGGTGGTCAATCGAAAATTTTAAGTGAATTGAATTCACATCGGATTTAATATAATTTATTGAAATTTTTCGTCAATATATTTGTTCGTATGAGTAATGTATGTTTGAACTAGCGTGTAGTTTAAAGTTGGATGCGGTTTCGGAGGCAGTGTTTGCAACCCTTTGTCGGGCGATTTCCGCCGGCCAGCGGCAGCCGAGCCTTTGAATCAACCCCGCCAAACACTACAGCCTAGCGCCCACACCCTTACGCATGGCCGCTCTTTGATCGTTGACTTTCACGGTGAACGGACACCAATGTGGGGTATATACCGAATCAGTGTTATATGTTTCAGTCATCACCAAGAGACTCAGTTTAATTTTAACTGTTTAATGAAACTATCCATAAATTTGTTGATAATATTGTATCTTAGTAACTTTTGTAATCATTGTTTTATAACAAAGAGTTTTATAGTAATGACTATTAATGCAATATATTTCTTGTCTCCTCTTTGGCGGAGAGGAAAGCGTGCGCGCTTTGCAGCCAAATATTGCGAGTTTGATTCACACATCTGCTGCATTTTAAAAATCCAAATTTACATGTTGCGGTTGATAACGACTAAGCGTCATAGAACGTAAATACACTATATACATTATTTCAATAACTTGTAACAATATTATTTATGTATCTAATTTTTTTTATATCACGTTTTCTCGCAAATTGGAGCATATGGATCTACACAGTGTGAAGATATACACTCCTAAAGTAGAGTATGTGGATCTCTGCAATCTAAGGACGTCTTGACAGATTATTTTTCACGAGAATTGTTTATCAGACAATGGGCATCATCCTATATCTTATATTGTGTATATATTTATGTATCTTATAATGTGTGTGACTAATTTGTGGGCGTCTTTATAATATGTGTAGGTACTGTATCTCACAAATGTGGGTGGGAGACGAATTTTTGGTTGGTGGTCATATAATTGACATGGGGGACAGAAGAAGATTTTACTATTAGCATAACATTTCAGCTTGAAACCTTGTGTAATATGATTAATAATAATAACATGTAATCATCTATAGTACAATAATTTTTGTAATAAATAATTTGTAAGTTTTATAAAAAATTGGAACAGTAAAATATTTAATTGTGTAAACTTCTCTCATACGTTTCGATTGACTCGTTTATTGATTAACCTTGCGAAACAGATTATGTTTCAATATGCTAAGCAGAGCTTTTGAAAGAGTACGTCAGTGGATACTTATTATTTATCGTTTTTCTCTTTGCATTATTTCAGGAAAGCTTTCAATATATTTTCAAAAGTTTGTGTTTTATTTTTGTGTTCCCACTCACCTCTCAGTTCGGACCTCAATGTTCTCTCGTTTCAAAGTGAAGTGAAAAATATCCGGCGATAAAAAATATCGCATTCGTTATTATTACGTTATATTAAAACAAACGTTGAACGTTACACCGGGAGATTTTTCCAAGTTTTACAAAGGTGGATTTAAAAGTTTAGATACTGGGTGCTTTTTTACGTATAACGAGCAAAATTGTTGGAAGGAAAATTTATACGATCTTTGAATTTTCACAAATTTCAGTGTTTGGTGATTGTTTTTTGTTTTATGAGCATAACGTGAAAGTTTATGAAGGCTCTACCTACCGGCGTAAATATTTATACCTACTATACGAAAAGTATGAAATATTGGAGGCTTTGAGTATTTTGTTATGTTAAGTTATATGTTACATTTTTACAACAACATTATTTCTCTATTTTTTATTCACCGTTCAATTTTAATCAAAAATTTGAAGTAACAATTAACACTTTTTTATACCACGTTTGCTCCTAACGTAAAGCATATGGATCTACACAAATTGCAGATATCTACTCTGAAACAGGAGTAAATGGATCTTCGTAACGTGAAGACGTTTTGACAGATTATTTTTCACGACAATTGTTTGTCAGACAATTACTCAACCCTATGGGCATCCAGTTCTGCATTTTCAGATTTTTTAAAATCCGACAGATGGGGAATCGAACGCGCATCCCACATTCAAACTACAATGAACACTTAAGCAATATAACTAAGAAAAATTCAAAGTCTGTTTTTACCGTATATCATACTATTTTTTTGAGAAGTAAGCGATTTATTGTCTTTAACATATTCAGTTAATAGTTATAATTATATTAAAAAATACACAATGTGTGGTGTCTTGTGACATACAATACAGCGCTCATAGTGAAATAATACCTCGTATACCACAAATCACAAAGTTTACAAAAGGTGTAAAAACTTTCTTTAAACACTATCATCACAGAAAATTCCATTTTTTTATGTTGCTATTTGATTAACTAGAATTCTTTAAAATGAAATTTGATTTAATGATATTAATTATAGAAGTTTTTTTCATCTCTTGATTTTTTATTGCCATATGTTATACGAGATATTGCTTCGTCATGGGCGACAGGTAAATGTAGAGATACAATACGAGCAGCACAATTTGAATGAGAGGTTTCACAATTGATCAAATTATCTTGTACCATGACCAAGTAATATGCGAAGGCTTTACAAGTGATTCGCGTTTTCTGATGTTTTTGTAAGCTGAAGGTAAACAACAAACTGCATGATGACCTTTTAAATATTGGATGCATGTAACATATTTCGTTCGTATATAAATGGAAACGAATGTATTTAAAAATTAAAATACTGTTTTATTTATATGTTATTTACGCTTCAATAATTTAAATACACGAAAGCTTAAAGTTTCTCTTTATAACAAAATAATACTCTTTTGCGTGTACATAAATAATGAGCTTTTTAAAAGTCAAATGATGGAATAAATAACAAGAACATGTACATTCAAAATTAAGAAAGCTAGTCGCTTATATTGTATTAATCTATAACATAAATATGATCGTCTACATTATCTGCAACAGTTTATTTGAACTCACATATTTATAGAAAAATACAAGAATACACAATCATAATTCCAGTATTGAATTTATAAAAATGTCTGTGATATGACTTTAATAAATAGATTGACTCGCTTAGTTTGGATATTATTAAAAATTCGGGAACATATTTTGAATGTTTGAGTTGTTTTTCGCGTTAATATATTGTCGTAGTTAAGTATGAACTATAAATAAACTTTGTCGAATCGGGTCATAGTATTATAAGAAAAACTTAGTGTTTTTACAGCTGAAATATTCCTTTTACTTGGCTCTAACGTATTATTGGCACAGCGGAAACGTATGAAGTAAAAAAATCCGTTATTATGAGTTTTGGCAAGCCGTTTGACTCGCATTTACCATCGCTGCGGTAGATTACATTTTATGTTTCCTTTCAGGAATTTAAAGTGTTTTCAACATATCCGATTCGCCTGAAAAACATGCATGCCTACATAATAATAATATGAATGCTTATATTGTTTGTGCTCTGTGGCCTTATAAGAGGAATATGAAAATCTTTGCCATTTCAAAGGAAAGAAAAATAATATATTATCCATGAAAATAGATGCTTTGATGGTTTTCTAAAGCTACTGTTATACCGGAAAATCTATTGTTTTTTTTATTCTTTTTTTAGGTTATATATTACCAGTCATGATTTAAGCCTCAATTTAAGAAGGTAGAGATGTAATAATACAACTTTGAGTGCTTTCTTCATTCTGTATGATAAAAACAGAAGAATGCTTTTATATTATCTCTATTTGATTACAAATGCCCAAGAATTTTTTGAATTTGCCATTTGTTCTTGATGAAAAATAATTATTATCACGATCCATGTGATCTACAGATATCAATGATAAAATGTCTAAATTTATTTACTTTCAAACAATCACGAACCAATACTTACCAATCTATTTATCTGTTTATACGATGTCCACTTGTCAACTTCGAAAGTAAATCATATGGCTGTACACAGTGTAAGGATAATTCCTTTGAAAGTAGAGTATATGGATCTCAGCATTGTTGAAATATGACATGACAGTTTGTTTTTCACCAGAGTTGGAACAGAACAGAAAGATTGTTCAAGCCATTGGTCGCCCAGATTTTTAAATATCCAGTAGACGTGTATATTTCTCATTAATTAAACATTTGCTATATTTTATAAAAATAGTATTTTTTAAAAGTGGAGTATACGGCGATCAAAAGTATGAAGACGATCAATCTAAAAACAGGATTAACTGATGTCAGAATAAAATTATATTTATACAATATACGTATGCAAATAAAATTTACTAATAATTTACTACGCCCATTGTGAATTTAGTCGTGCATTTTTGGAATTTTAATATGTTTATGCTGAAATCTACCTAATGTGCCCACTATCCACCCGCCCCGTCCTTACACCTGTTCTTAATCATGCGTATCCCGTAGCTGTGATATCGAGGAGCGATATACCTTATTCGACGGGAATGTCCCGGGAGTAAATATAAATTATCTAATACTTAGGTTACCACGCACTCGAGTGTGCTGAAGTTAAAAGAAATAGACTTATTTGATCAAGCAATTTATGTGGAGAGATCATCACGCTCGCCGCATCATGCATCAATTTTTTTTAAAGCAATGAAATTCGCCCTTGTAGAAACCAAGTCGGATGGCCCGATGGGTCCAACAGCTGGTTGGACCGACTTGAGTAACTCTTCCCGCTTCGTACACGTTCTTGGATATTCCCACAAAATGTGATGACACAAGGAAATTTAGCTTACTTAAAAAGGCTAAATTGACAAAGCTTAGCGGCAAAACCACGGGTATACTAAAATCTATCTAGATTTTGTAAAATAATTTTCCTTTATAATCTCCGTGAAGTAAGCTTTATTAAACAGATATATGACATAGATAGATGCTATGCTGATGATACCGCTTCGGTAGAACTACCTACAAAACATTTAGTCAAAGCAGACACGTCAATAGCTAAACTTCAGCACTTACTTTTATATGGGAAATGGCGTCGGAGCTGCAGTTACATTTACTGATCCAAATAAAGCAGTGATATTATGAGTTTTGGCACTGCCAACAAATTCTATTTGCCATACTTGCGGCAGATTACATTTTATGTTTCCTTTTAGCTCGGTTGTAACGAACGCCGTGGCGACTTCGCTTTATTTGACAGTATCAGTACGACCATTAGTATGAAACTCTGTTTTATCTATTCGTTATGCCGAATACGTACACTTGCCTAATCCGAAATTTTCGCATTCAAAACAACTTATTAAATTAATTTACGATATGAGCGGTTTATTTTAATTGACGGTAAAGAATTATTTCGTCACCGCGAAAAAGTAAGTCCGTTCAGGGCCGTATCGTGATGTCGTGCAGATTGGCACGGACAATTAAATATAATTGGCGCCTTTTTATAAAAATAATGAAAAAAATTTAAGTGCAATATTTGCGAAATAATAATTCAGTAATTTAGTAATAAAAACACCTTTTCAAGAGAAAATATATTTATTATCTTATAAGTACTTGAAAGAAAAGGGAGCTGCCTAAATATTTTTGTACAAAGGCGCTTAATACCCACGGCGCTGCACTGCGACCATTTTCGGCGAATACAAGTTATTTTACATGATTTCAACTTCTTGTAAAAATACTGTTTTTCTATCGATGTTAATATATAGCCTAATGATGGTGTGCTAAATATTTTTTCTCACAATTTAAAATGTGTTGTTAGTTCCTCATGTACTTTAAAAATAGATTTAGTATCTCAAAAGTGTGTTTTTGGATTTAACATTTTTTGTGAGAAGGAAGGAAGGATGACTAGTTAAAATATTTATATTTTCTGCAAATAATATGTAAAATTAGATTGATACTTAAGGACTGTTTCAACTTTTAATATTGTTTTATGCTAGGTAGGATAAGAATATATTATAAACTAAAAAATAGGAAGTCCCTTCTAACCATTTTTTACTTTACTTTTTTCATTACAGCAGTAACATGTTTTCTTTCCGTAATATTTTTATACTACTACATGTTATTCTCCCCGGTAGTCGAGATACATATTAGCGTGCGCGCTTCGGAACCGTAGATTGTGGGCTTGATTTCCAAAGTTGCTGGATTTTAACAATCGGAAGACAGAGAACTAGATGAATAATTGGTTGAACATTTATTTATCATTCAAAAATCCGTCATGGAAATGCAGAATTCCATATAGATGTAACACTTTGTTTGTGAAGTGTTCATTTCACACTATTGAGATTCATATGGTCCACTTTTGAAAAGGACGTAGTATAAAAATACGAATTACAAGATTAAATAATTATTTATTAAGTTAATATGAATTATATAAATATAAACTTACTAACTAGTGAAGATAATTAAAAACAATTCAGAAGTAAATATTGTTTACGCAACAGATCTGACTATATTTTATTCATTTTAAAATCAAAATAATTTACTTGAAGATAATACATATATTTAAATTATTAAATAATTGATTAAACACAGCTTTTAAAAAGTTTTTAATATAAACAATATTGTTGGCGTAGAGTTCTTTATCAAATATTTTTGTATGCTAAAAATATTAAATATATATCTCTGAATAGTTTTATTAGTGGCATGTATAAATAAATTATAGTTATTTGATACTATATTATTAAATTATATATATATATGACTTGGATTTTAACATATTTTTTTTCTTTCTTTCAGGTGAGTTATTTATTACAAAGCATGTAATAATTATTTGTTAAAAGGACACCCGCCATAGATTTGCAGTACTGGGTGAGTTTTTATTTGTAATACTAGCTAAAATAATATACATATTATCAAATGATTACTAGGGGGCAATAATCAGTGTGATGAATTTATAATTTGTGGTTTAATATTCTTGGGTAAATTCAGGCCATAGTATTTTTATAGTTTATGTAAAATGTTAATATAGAGCTACAAAAAAACATCGATTTTTTATGAAAATATGGATATTCACGTAATATTTTCACAATTGGATCCTTTAATAAAACAGGGATGTAGCATATTGTATTAGTTATTTAGTACACGCAAACATCTTTTGTTTGTCATAAGCATTAATTAGTGATGAAAATGAATCAGTTTTAGACACTCTAATGCGATAAAGAAGTCGATGTGTATGATTGTGGAAAAGAAAAAGGAAGTAACCTTCAATTTTACAAAATAGCTCCTATTTGACAATCACAAGGTATACAACTTAATACACGTTCTATCAAACGAATGTATGCTGAAAATGTCGAATTAGTGTCTGAGATTAGTTATTAAATTTTAGAAGAATGCCGTGTGAAATTTGCCTGTAAAAATGGTTTCCACGTAATCAATCTGATTGTTTTTCTTAAATTATTTATTTAATTAATATCATATTGAGTAGATAAAGCATCAATTTTAGTTCTCATGCATTTTGACGCAAAATAATCGAATAGACATTTTTTGTGCCTCTTGTAAAATTTCTTCTACGTGGGTTAGGTCTTTTTTCCTTTCAACAGTCGATATAATTATACACAATACTGCTATCGTTTCAATATATATTACAACAAATGATATTAATTATTTTTCCAAACATAAAAAAAATAACAAAATGCGTTATCGACTACTGTTTCGTTAAAAGCTTCAGTTTTTTAATATTATAAATGTCTGAATTGGAAAACAGTCACTTATTGTAGTTTTACTGTTATTTAAAATGCCCTATATTTTTTATGATTCCAAAAAACGATACAAAAAGTAATTATTTATTAAAATATAACATTAGTCCTAAATATTTGAACATGTTGTTACATGACGATTGTCAATGTTTACATCAAGGCAAATATTCACGGTGTGTTTGTTCGGACAAATGTGGTTTTGATAAAAAAAATATGTCGAAGAAGTAAATTAAATATTGGTTGTAATTTTATTGTCGCTTATTAAATTTGAAGCTGTGATATTTTTGTGATATAAATTAAGTAAACATAAATGATTTACTTCAATATTTGAATTATATACTGTTTATGTTAAGTAAAAATATTTTAGTATGTAAAGTTATTTCATTTTAAGTTAATGTATTTGATACAAAATTATATTCATAATTTTACCATTACCAATAAGGCGAACAGTATTTCCTTTAGAATATTCCAAGAAAGCGTTTTAATTATTAATTGTGTATCATGAAATTATATATAAGAAACTTCAATATGTATTTATGGAGGGATAACTACTAAGAATAAGTTAATTCGCCCTGCTGTTCTCTTTTGCGTGTATATGAAATTTATTTCTAACATTTTAAGTGCCGCGAAGTTTATCAAAATTAAATCCATGTGCGGGACTTAGTTAATTTACAGGGGCGGATTAAGGTATAAAACTGCAGCGAAATGTCGCAGGTGATGTCATAAACAATTCACAACACCTGATTCACCCATTTTCCGTGAGCAAAAACTTTTCCTCTTGTAATTTGCAGCTGTAACTCTCTTTAACAAACGTGAGCGAACTTTAAATATTATTTCGTAAATCTTTTATAATTCGTCACTAATTAATATCACACAATTCACAAAAAAATACATTTTATTTTCATTTATTTAATCAAAAATTGTTTTTAAAAGTACAAAATTAAATAAAAGAACAAATTAAATATTTTTTTCAAAAATAATATGAAAATTAACTTAGATACATTTCTATAATTATTATGTTACAAAGTGTATGTATCTATATAAATAAAAATGTAAATGTTCATTTGTAGATGTAGATGTTACATCTGTAATAAAGTAAAAACAAGTTTTTTTTAAAACAGCGCCATTATTTTTAACCAAACTGAGCCACAGCAACGCGTGGCTGAGTATAGCTAGTGTTAAAATAAAAGATTTTTTTTAGTCGTGAATAATGAGTCATATAATAAATAATTCACGAGTTTTCTTTTGTATTATGTCTAAAATCAATTTACATACATTAGTATCAACCTATAGCGTTAATTGTATGAGAATCGAACAGTATAAACTGATAACTTATGAATATTAAAGTGGTTTGACTTTGTGAGGAACAAGGATATAAGTTAGAGGACGGGAAAGCTTTTTGTCACTTTAAATGTTACATAATAGCGCTGGAGCAAGCTAAAATACGTAATGTGAATGCCTACAGAATGTCTGAATCATATTAACTTCTTTTTCTTATTGGTGGGATGTTTGCGTCTTGGAAAATCATCAGGAACAATTGACAGATTGAGCTCAGCGGAATTAATGGATGCTGGTATAACCTGGGAGAATTCATGACAAGAATCCTAGATACGCTATGTAGCTGACATGCTCAACGTAGGAAACGGATATAATAATAGGTTCACGTATCTGAATTTATAATGCGGCAAATATGAACAGATTTTTCTATATGTGCCAATAGAAATAGCCATGTTAAATGTATTCATCGAAGTATTTTGATTTTACGCAGAATGTCGATAGAATTGCTGACATTGTTTTTTTAATATAAAAACGAGCTTTCGAGTCATTCAGTTGTCCACGCAGCTTTTATAAAACCGAATAATAAAATATGCATCCGAAAACATTTCACTCTCCATTATTCTTGGCTCGATACGTTATCAATTACCAGGTCGCTCCATTTCACCCATCCCCCGACAACCGGAAGCGGGTGGGCGTCACCGATGGCTCGATCCGCAAACGCGCCGTTAGCTCTTTCCCGACGCCATCTGTTGAATAAATTACCAACTAAAGAGCTATTCTGTCTTTTCTACAACTATTACTACTGTACGCATTTATACACATACTTAGAGAACTACTATTATAGGAGAGCTTTATTTTTATCTATCCAACAGAAGCTTCTCAAAAAAAGTTCAAGGCGTATTAGATATACATATTTAAATCTACTCTCTCGAGTTCAAATTCTCTTAGTCTATAAGATATTTTATTTTTAGATTATTTATACGTTTCTATTTTTACACAATCTTAAACAAGCGGATCTTGGCAATGTGAAGATAAGTATCTTGTCACGTAAATTGGTTGTAACCTGAATAAGGATCCAGTCATTCATATTGGTATTTTTTTAAGCCTGGCAGCTTTTGAAATCGTACTCGCAATTTTTGGCACCAAAACGCGCAGGTTCTCAAATAGGTTGCTTGGGAGATATTTATAATTAGGAAGTTATTTGTATGTGCTATATCAGACGGCTGGATTTGCACATGAAAAATTAAACGAAAATTAAACAAGATCAATATATGTAATCAAATATTCACACTGCCAATTTAGAAATGTCATAATAGATAGATTTGCAAAGTAAGTTGATACTCAAATTTGAAGATCATTCATTTGATAACAACAATAATGACAACAATACTGCTCCAATAAGAAAAAAACGTTGCCATTGGTAAAAAAATCATAAATTAGCAATATGACACAATATACTGCAATATATACACACAATTTCATTGAAAAATATAGAGAATATCAAATATTTTAGTGTAAAAATCGTCATTATGTGTTCCTTACTTTTGCAAAAATGTACAGTTAAGCATAACGTATAAGTAACAATACAGTATGTGATACGCATTTGCTGTTTTTTTGCTTACTGTGTATCGTACATATTATGCATCAATTAAAAAATATGTTGAACATTTACAATAAACTGTGCTTTTGCTTATGAGGGCTGAATACCGTTGTAGTACCAAAATAAAACAAACAAACAATAGAAAATAATCATGAGTGCTTATATACATTTGAGATGATGCGCTAAAGGGTTTCTACACATTGACATATGGTTTATTTAGGATAAGCTGAAAGCCTAAGAAAAGATTTCGACAAGAGGTATGGCAAGAATACCGATTATGTAGGCTATAGGGGAAAGAGGGTCTGGTAGAATGAAGAAACATCTTTCTAAAGCCTACATGGAATACTTTTCCATAAAAAATATTTTGTTTTATTTTAAACATTTAATTTTACTCAGTATTTTTTACTCATCTAGCTGGGCTTAACATATATAATAAAGTAATTTAATAGATTGATAAACTACCCACAAAAAAGGTTGCTAAATAAAAGGCAAAATATTTTGAAAGAGTCGTGTTAGTAAATGCATATTTTAAATACCACGTTGTCAAGCATATGGATCTACACAGTGTGGATATATCCAATCCGAAAGTGGAGAATATGTATCTTCACAATATAAAGACGCTTTGACAGATTATTTTCCACGAGAATTGTTTGTCAAACAATTGCTCAACCCAATGGGCATCCATTATTGCATATATGTTTTTTTTAAATCTGACAGGGAATATTTGATGTTTTAAAATTAATCTAAAATATTTAGGAGAATGCTTATAGAAAATGTATTCGAAAAATACAGACTATTTAAAGTAATATTTCAAATTTTTTGTGTATATTCGAGTATATGCAAAGCTTTTTTTCATCTGGCCTAAGGTATCATATATTTTAAGCGAAAAAATAGTTTTTATAAAGTTATAGAAATGGAAAACGATATATATTATTTATATTACATTTTCAATTTCAAAATTCTCAGTCGCTCAATTCCATAAATAACATTATTAACCGTCTGTAACTTACTCATAACGTCCAGAGTCTGTCATTTTTTGTTTGATAGAGTATAGTTTATAAATTTCAGTACCATATGGTAGGCAGACAACATGCGTCAAATGTTTTGACGTCTTTGTAGCTTTATGAAAATAGTATATCAATTGATATTAATTTATTTACATCACAGATAATTAGAAAATGTTAGTCTACCGACTAAACAAAACCTAAATATTTTGATTGTTCATAAATGCGCTTATTAAAATTCAGATTTAATATTAAAAAAGTTTAATGAATACTTTTTGAGTCATTAAATGCGTTTAAAAACTATGTATACATTTAATTTTAGATTAGCGAGCTTAATTATTTTATAATATAGTCTTTTCTCAGCAAGATTCAATATTAATAGAGGTTAGTTAACTAGAAGAGATATCACGTGTATTATAGAACACGCCAATCAAGGTTTTGGAAAGCTTTTCTTTGATATTTCTGCTTCACGTTTGTTACGTCACGGTTAATGCACGCATAACTTATCAGTAAACGGATGTTGAACGGGATATTTTATAATTGATTAAATATTTTTATATGTCCTAATGATACTCATTATAATTAAATAGGTTAAGCCCAATAGATTAACGATAATTTTTTTATTTTGTTTGTTAGTTAATTCCAATAGATTAGGGATATTTTTGCTGTCTCCTATTATTGATTTCACTTATGATAGTTTCTAATTTAATACTATAATTAGTAAGTTACAATAGGATTTATTGGTAGTATGTTATATGTTCGCTCAC
>JAGVSQ010011150.1:0-12422 GCA_022683975.1 Rhyacophila evoluta
CTTCGACGTGATAACATTCCCACATACTGGTGACTCCGACGATGATAACATCTCCCATACATGTAACGGCCAATATATACTTAAATAAAATATACGTACTAGACACAAATCTTTCTTTTCGTCACAGGTTGATGAGCTTAAAAAGAAGAGGATGAAATAGCATGGTGAATATTGTATTAAGTAACTTTATGTAGCACTTAATGTATCGTTAAATACATCGACTGTGAAAAAGGAAAGAACGTATCCCCAGAAGGCACAAAAAACGTTTATTTAATAATTTTGAGTAAAAAAAAAACATTATATAGATACAACTTTGAAGTGCATGAAGACTAAAATAGTGTTTTATTTACTCAATATGATTTTAATTCAATAAGTTATTAAAGGAAAATTGGTAAAATTGTATTATTTTTGTAAAATTTTTGGTCGATTTCACTGAAAAAGTATTAAAAACATCGGTGGTCTAATGTTAAATAAAAGAAATGATTTAAGCTACTCACGTAAAACCGATAATACTTTGAATCCGTTTCTAATGTTAGATAAATACCTACACTCCATTTTATAAAAATAAACGCGAAGGTTTTGTTTAATAACAGGGCAATGTTAGGGTTCTTTCTTATTAAACGACCGCTAACCTTTCGAACACAGCCTGTGGAAGTTAAAAAGTTAATTGGGTGATTTTAGGACTTAAGGCCAAGTCGTTTCGACAGTAGTGATATATTATACAGTGGGAGTCGCTTATTGTGATCACTATGAGACCCGTTCATAATAATAACTGGCTTATAACATTAAACAGAAGTTTTATAACTACTCTAGACCGATTTGCTGAAAGGTTACTGCTGAATTAAAAACATCGCCTTTAAATAAACGATTGAAAAATAAATACCTATCTTTGTGAAGACTTAGATATTATAATTTTACGAAAGGCAAAAATTGTGCATTTTCAATTTATGAATGTATTCTAGTACCTAAAAAGTTATTATCATTATTGTTTTCTTTTTTTGATATAAAATGACTCTGAAAGAATTATTAAATATTTTAAAGTGGTACTTACCAGACGGTGATTCGCAGCCCATGTTGGAGGGCGCTGGTCTTCTGCGTGGAGCGGTTTTTTCAGAAATATCACCTTAAAAAAAGCTCAATGAATGTAAATCATTGAATATTATTAGAAGTTTTTTTGATAGTTTAATTCAATTCATTGAATGTCATTTGATTTTTTTGTCATGTAAAATAATTTATTTTTCAGGGAGCTCAAGTTATTGTTGTCCGATTTAAGAGGCTTTCGTATTAACAACTTTGAAAAGCACTAAATTGGAGTGACACAAAAAAAAAACTACACTAAAGTAGGTCCAAAATAAAAGTGTATAAAACTACCGTCATGAGATGCGTGATTTTAAATAAATTATAAAAAAATAATTTTTATCCTTATTCATCATTTAAACAACCAAAACCTGTGTATTTAATAAGAAAAAAGCTTTTATTTGTCTTAATTTGTAACCCGTGTATACCATTCATTTTTTTCTCTTTACTTATAGGACTTACATCGGATTTTGTACTTACTTAAGTAATAATAAGTAAGTATGATATTGTTCTGTCTACAAATTCCTTGTTTTCTATAAGAACATAAAAAAAATACTTGTTGAGTTATTATGTTATTCGAAAACTCTTTCATAATAATCTCTATGAGGCTTCAGAATCTATCAATATAATGATGGTATTTAATTTTATATGTACACAAAAACTTTGGTCTATAAAACCTTCAAATATTTACTATATTCAATAATAATGTGAGATAAAACACCATATTCACAAAATTGAGATGCATAGCTATGAGTTTTTTTTACTGAACTACAATTATCAAATGTCTTTTATCTAAAAATAAGCAATGAAATTGTCTCAATAAATATTATTTACACATAAGTTTATAATAAATTTTGCTGGATACAGAACTCCAATCTTTCCTCATGATAATTCATAACTTAATAATTAGAATGTGAATAGAAACAATACATATTAATTAATTTATATGTGTTTTAATAATAAAATAAAAAAAGAAGCTGGAGTTGGAAAAATTAAAATAAAACAATACGAGTACATACTTGTATGATAATCAATTATTTAAATACGATAAAATTGAATATGAGAATTTATATCGAATTATTTTTTTCTGTGAATTATGGCATATAAATTTTTTTCGTCAAAAAAAAAACCACCGAGTTAAAATAAAACATGACAAATTTCGTTTGATCAAGGTTGAGTTAGAATGAAAACCATGCACGCTCTAGTACAGGCGTCGGTAAACTTTTTGACTTTTCTTCTTCCATGTTTGCTCCCTAAGTGGAGCATATGGACACCACGTGACACCTCCAAAAACCCCTGTCGCCCGCCAGTATTCTTACGTCCTCCCAAGTCATACTTGCATCCCGTAACTCCGCCATATACATTCTATAGATAGCACTTAGCAACCTTTCAGGACGCCGATAACCGATCGGCTTAAGTAATAATCAGGTCAGGTTAAAACTCTCTTGAGGCATCCAAAATATGTGGCTTAGCCAGGTCCAGCGTCGCAGCTTCATTTTGTCAGTGATAAGTAGCTAAATCTTCTCATTTTGAACGTAGTCATACCACCGTGTGCCCAAAGCCTACCACAGGCATCTGTTCTCAATGCTCAGAATACGGTTGTTTTAAGCCTTTGTTGGATGCCACGTTTCACAACCGTAGAACAGCTCTGACACAATGCATGCATTTATTTATACTATACTTAATTTGTAGAACTCTAGTGGGTTACCTGACATTATCAATAAATTGCCGACATTTATGTTCAAATGTATGTTGACTAAGATCCTGAAAAACTACATCTGGGACGCTAGAAATTGAAATTATTTACGTCATGTTACGTTACGTAAACGTTTAAGTAACCAGTGAAAGAGTGGAAATTTAACGTTATATATCATTATTATTATTAGATATTTATATATTTTTTGTTATTGGAAATTCTTATTCTTGAAAAAATCAAATGTATTTTGCTACCAAATACGTGTGGGTTTTAATCCATTATAAAATGCGGAGATTCAGCTTTTCCGTTGAACCGTGAAAATTCATCTGTCAGCATATTTTTACGACCATCCTAACGATGTCCACATTATGCTTTGCGATATCGTGCGGAAAATAATTAACGAAAATGCCAAGTGCAATTATTCGAATTAGGGTACTGCGAATTTTTCGGTTATTAATGTATGAAAATCAGCCTTAAAATTTTGATTTTTCAACTGAAAACTTTACCGACACACGTTCTTGTCGGGCGTTATATTAGCGCTGGCCTCGAATAATGTACAGTCAGCAAACATCTCATATAACACATAATTTATAAACTTAAAAAAAACTCTACTAATTCTAATTAGCAATAAAAGGTCATTTAACTAATTAGTGCTAGAAATAAATGCTGAAATATTTTTTTTGCCAATAATTAAATATTAATACAACACGTATTTGTTCCGTTTTTGTACACAATTAAAGGATATCATTAAACAAAATTATATATATTTCAAATTACTGGTATTGATAGTACACCCACAATTTGTTTATAGTATTAGGACTGTCAATCAAAAAAAATGATTAGGATTAAAATAAGCCACAGATTACTACACAATAAATAATTACATATTCCAATCGGTCTGATCAATTGGCTCATGTTACATATCATGCTCATGTGTGGCCTGTCTCAATCTGAATCATCAGCTTTAGATAAATCCAAAAGCATAGGCCAACTTAATAATTTACTATACAAGGTATAGTAAAATTATGTTAATAGTAAGATTTAAGATAGACAAGTAATTAATTATTACAAGTAATCTACATTTGAAATAATAAATTATAAAATAAGTACCGAACCATGCTATTATTGTATTCATTTATTTAGTAATTGTGTCAGGTCAAAAGCTTCAAATATCTTTGACTATTTGCAATATTGTATTGTTACCCTCTTAATAAAAAGGCATTATTTTGTCTTTTAAAATTTGAGAGTTAATAGCACAATGACATAAGTCAACAATGCAAGTGATATTTTTATCAATAAATTAATACCATTGAGCTGAAAAATGCTAAATAGCTACCATATTTACATTAAAATCCATTTTCTCCGTGCAATTAGTAAAGAATATATACACATTCCTATATATATATAATTTCTGTTGTATTTTTTGAGAAATTCCTTTAAATGGAAAATTTGGTTTGAAATACGATTTTATAAAATCTATTGTATCCTCAGTATTATATTTGAATAAGAAATAAATATGTGAGGTTAAAAAATTATTAATGGTAAAAATATAACATTTATATAATTTGTATGTCACTTAGAGTATAAAGATATTGATTTTATAAACATGTCGATCCTGAAGGTTACATATCTCTACCATTTGTATATTGCTTGAATGATTATTTTTAAATAATTAAACACACTATTAATATTATATTTTGCATCCAAAATACATATACGCTTATTTTTTATGCAATAGTATGATATCGAAGCGTAATCAACAATAGTATTTATATTTATCATAAATACGCATGCTTACCAAGTTAACTATATATATAAATGATATTTTCTTACACAATAAAACATGACTGTTAGATTTTTCTGCCTCCAATATATCACTATACATTAGAAAAAATTATGCCATTACAATATATTGAATTATTTTTGCGGTAACATAAGTCAAATATAAATATGTTTTTATAAAACATTATTTTTGAATGTGTGATAATTTCATTAAAATATATTTTAAGTTGTTAAATTTTTAGATATATCTCTACATAGATTGAAAAAGCTTGCATAAAAATAAAAAAAAAAAGACGGAAGCAAAAATAAAATAAGTTTGAAAAAAATGGTATAATTTTATGGCTGAGACTGTACTTCGATAGCAATTTGTTAGACATAGCTATAACAAAGTTTGGCGCGTGAAATTGAGTTACGCACTCGGAAGGGTTAAATTTGGAGCAATAATCAATAAATGGTAGCCGGGAAGGTATCCTTAATTAAGCTAAGAAAAAGATCCTAGATAAAGCACCCTGCATTTAGCGTAAACTAATCAATGGCCTTGGGCTACGCATGGTAATACATTATTCGGGAGCTCAATAACTACCCTGTGCTAATTAACAAAATTATGTTAACTTACCCTTATATTAAGCGAACGATTTGTGCTTATACGTTGTCTAGTATTAATTTCAGACAATGTGTAAAAACAAATTTTATAATCTTAGTACGTTATATTGTTATTTCATTATATTGTGTGTATGTTATATATTATTAGATTTTCTCAATTCGTATCATACATTTTATAAAGAGATTATTATTTGAATTTTTTCTTGTTAAAAAATCTTACATACTAAACGATATGTTTTAAATGTCTTATCCTCGTTAGAACAACACAAATGTTTTAGTGGAATATTCCTAATTTCAGTGCAAAGTAAATTATTTTCGCTATTTAAAGACGTATTTTAATATATTATCATTATAACAATAATAGGTTGGTATTTTATTTATTTTTATTGTGCAATCACTTTTGCAAATGTAAAAATTAAGCATTAACACATAATGCCCGACTTCAAAGCATGCAAACTAACTAATTTGCTATTAAAGTTGGGTAAATATTTGTTGATAATTCAATCTGATTTCATTTTGTTGCCTATATTATTTAAATTCTGACAGGAGCTGTTTTCTTTACTGATTGATTTTTTTAAAAACTGATATTCTCATAAAATACAAATTTACTAAGTGTATATATAAAATAAAATGATTCAATAAATAGATTTCAATTTAATTATGAAAATATAACAGTTTCACTATAGTTTCTATAGTATATTTGAATTAAATTAATAAATTACTCGAGTAATCCTATTTTGTCGATTATATTGTGGCATTTAAATTGTTTTAATATTTCACACTACCATTATGTAGAATCAATACCATGAATTGGAAATCCTATTGTTTACAAATGGTAAAGATAAACTTCGTGGAAATGAGCATAAAATTTTCATTCGAATATTTGCAGAGAAGTATTTTTTAATTTTCTCAAACTCTGTTATTAATTTTGAATTCCTAAATTAATTTGTAATAAATTCTCGGTATACATTTGAAGCAAATACGATATTTGCATTAATCGTATATTCAAAAATTATTTATTAAATTTTCTCTTACAAAAAATACATCGATATATTGCTCCAAAATAAATACTGAAAATTTAACGCAATTAAGGTCATCTGGAAAATTACAAAATGCGGAAAGATAAAGAATCCTTAATTAAAGAAACAGAAATAATTCGGAGCCATTGAATCGAAAACGTGTAAGCAAAGAAAGAAAAACGGACGTCTACGCCCTGCAGCTATTTTCATATAAGAGTGTCCAATTTTATTCTAATGGAAAAATGTTAAATAAGCACAGACTGGCCCATTTTATAAGCATAATTTCCATCATCCGTGACCTATATAAATTATCTGAACTATTTGACAGGTCTGATGTAATCAGATTTATCAAGGCTACAGTGATCTCTTCGCAAAGATAATGACACAAATTTCTTGCAGAATGATATAGTATCTGTCACAAATTATTTGCCATTATTTTCAGTTTTGATAGAAAGACAAGTTTTACTTTGAATTTACTACCCAAAAAAAGCTCTTGAATTACAATTACATAATAATAACAGATTGTAGAGTATGTACGGATTATAAATTACATATGCTAATATTAAACATTATAATTCGAAAGATACGTGCGTTCTAAATTTAGAGTTGTAACTTGATATGTTACATTTATGATTGCCTAAGCCCCACATATTTTATCTTTTTATCTAAAACTAGAATTAGTTGGCTTAAGTAACTGTTGTCTAATTTCATAAGATATATCTAAATATTTGAAGATTTATTTGTAATCTTCAATAAAGAAAATTTCAAATTGACTATTACAGATAAGAATGTATATAATATCAATGAGACATATTTTAAAAATAGTTTAACTTAGCCCATATGGAAAAAGTCTCTCAAAATATTTTCTAATCTTTTAAAATTATTTTCTTATTTGGATTTTTGTAATGTGAGAAGCTTTCAACGGAAAGTGTAATTTTTAAATCAGATTTAGTATTTTATAATAATATTTCTTACAAAGCTTTGCTATAGGTTTAATTAAATGCTTCGTAAAATATAAAACAAATAAAATAAAAAAAAAACAACCTAAATAATATCAACCCACAATAATCTTATTTATCGGAATAATTAACAAATAGAATTAAAACTGTTTCTTATAATACTTACGTATCTATTGTATTTTAATTGTAAAAAAAAATATTTTATTAATATCTATCTTTTTCATCAAAGGCTAGCTACTTTTCCTCTTTCTTATACTAACGCTCCAATTAATTAACGTAATTATTGCAGTCTCTTCTTTTCATGTCCGTGATTTTCTTTCTTTATCGTATAATTTACTGAATATTTTATCAGTCGTGGTTAATTTGACCATATATTTAGAAAATTTATTATAAATTATTAACATAATGATAAATAAATAATTTTGCCTATCAAAGCTTACGTAATCAGTATTAATTATAAGCTGAAAAGAATTAGGGTATCAAAACCTTTTTCTTATACAACCTACATTGTTTATCTTCTACTACACACGCATAATATATGACAAGACTCTACTCAAGGATAAATTTGTCATTCAGTAATGAATTTGCTTCTTCCTTGGTCATATTTATATCATTAATTTTATCAAAATGCTAACATTGGTACCAAAAGATTTTTTAGGCTGCCGTAATAACCCATCAAGATTTTAAGGTTCGTGAGTTTCAAATATGTAATCAGTTTTTTGACGTAAGTAATACTTAAATTTTATATTTCTTCATGATTTTTGATGTTTTGAAGTCAAGCAATAAAAGAGAATTACTAAATTATAAATATATAGTGGAAGCAAAAAAAAAATGTTTAAATATTAATATATCGATCGTAATTATATTCAAAATGAATCTGTGATACGGCCTTAGAATTTTTAATATTATGTATTTTTGTTACACCATGGTTGTTCCCAATTTGGAGCATATGGGTCTTCACAGTGTGAAGATATCTACTCCGAAAGAAAAGTATATGGATCTCCGCAATATGAAGACGTACATTATTTTTCACGGGAATCGTTTGTCAGACAAATACACAACCTAATGCGCATTCAGTCCTGAATTTTTGGATTTTTAAAATCCAATACATGAGAAATCGAACCTGCATTCCTCGGATCACTAGGCTCACACGCCACCAACTATGCTACCGGGGAGACAAATAAGTTTCTATATTTCATATGAGTTTTTTTAATTTCAGATAATTTATCGATCCATTGTGTAGAACTCTAAACTACTATGGGGTTCAAACTTACAAACTTTGGTACGAAAATGTGTGTTCATATCTCTTATACCTTAAATAATTCTTCTTAAAAAATCCACCATGCAAAACCTTTAGATTGTAAAGATATACACATGATTATTTTGTAAAAAATACCCTCACACTATGAATATTCATATAGTTGAAAGTGGTGAAAAATATAATATATTTCTGTATTTTTTATAAACTAAAAGCTTAAACGAGAATTAGACTAAATTTAGAATAGTTAAGCAAATGATCACTTTTTGGATAGAGTTTTCCAAAAATTTAAAAAAATACAAATAACACAGAAAAAAATCGGGTTTATAAAGGAGGGTATTTATTATATATAGCACTCTTATATTATATATAATTTAAATTTTCACTGTCAAAAACTCTTTTGTGTACCAGAAGCCTGTTTATTTCAAATACATAAATTAGGGTAGCTTAAATGACGTAAACGGTTAAAGTGGTATGCGAATGACAAAAAAATTAACGAAGAATGAAATGGAAAGTGGAGAAAAATCCGAAAGCTTCATGTCTCTCAGAAGACAGAAATCAGGTCAATAAAGAGAAAAATAGGAATCACAATGAAGAAAAAAAAAGAGATATTTAATTATCATCTTATCGTACCCTTATCAACTCCAACATTATCCCTTGAATCAGCTGCTTCAAACTTTTCTGACTAGTCAACTCTTTAATCAAGCTTTTGAGGAAAATATTTTCATTTGAAAACTTTAACAATGTAAAAAGGTAATATTAACTACTGTACTTTTCGGCAAAATGCTGACTATTAAATTGAGACGTAAAAAAGTTTTCGAAAATATCATCAAAAATGACTGAAGTTACCAGATATCTAATGATTGGGATATTTAAAAATGCTTAAAAAATAATGTCGAAATAATGAAAAAAATGCAATTAAAAAATTTAGGTATTATTATTAATAATATATTTTCCTTTGATCCACTAAGTGAGTAAAATACAAATTATAAATTATATTTCCTTTATAAAATTTTGTATCTTCTTTCATATTCTCTCTGTAAAAATATCGTATTTTGGAAATAAGTTATTTGATATTTCTTATTCCTCAAATGCTCACAATGTATATTTTTCATTTTTTTTAATGGAAGTATTAATAATTTTCAACAATTAAGTACCAATATAACTTTATTATCGCAAAAAAATGTAACACCAAAGTGATTATAAACAAAATCATTTTCTTAATATAGAATCACAGATTTTTTCAAAAGGATGTTACTTTATTTTTAAAGCGTTAGAAAATCGTTTGTATCGAATGCAATTTTTGGATTTTGCTTAATCTAAAAATTAAATCATTATATTTGATATAAATGTTATGTCCAATACTAAATTGGTATGTGAATGCATAATAATTACGAAGGCTGCATGTTTGAATACTATACTCCCTAAAAATTGTTGGTTATTCAAATGTATTGATTGCCCGATTGGTCGACTAATTTGGTGATGTTCATTTCTTATAAAAAAAAATGTGAAGTTAATCTTCATATTGTTGAATTCATATGCTCAATTACTCAAGTAGATAATGATTGAAACTATTACATATAAAATTTAAATCATTATAAAAATATATTCAGTAAGATAATGTATGTACACTATTTTAAACAGGTTTTTAGCATGTTCATACAAATTAAAAGCAAAAGGATTTTTGCAATATCTAGTAATTTATTTAGATAATATTTTTATGAGACAAAGTCTGCATTTTGAGATTTTTGAATATCCAGCAGATATGAAAATATGCCCAAATCCCCACGTATTAACCACGCTAACCTCTCGGTTAAGGTACCAGAAAGATAAAGATAGTTAATAAACACGTGGGGTTTGTTGATTTTTGCATTGCTATGCTGAAAAGTAGAATACCTGATAATATTAATATATTTACAGTAATAAATATCTCATTGAATATATAATATTTTCAAAATAATAAAAAGCCTAAAATTCAAAGTACTCACTATAAAAGTGCGGTTGATTTTATTGAGAACTGAAATGAAGTTATATAAAGAGAAATGGTCGTCATTGAAATCAATATTGCTTAGTACCAATTTCCTGGAAAACCTTCGTGAATTCCCGAGAGTTCACAGATCCCAGATGGGAACCGCTTTACGAACGATTGTTAATGAGCCAACTTACGCGCAATGTTCACGGCGGCACGTCACATTCCAAGTCGTCTTTGTCGTAAGCTTCAATGTGCTTATATTTATATATATTTATATATAAGCTTCCATTTGAGATTGATTTAGCAATATAATAATGATAATAATATATTATTATTGAATTAGATATAGCCTATTATATAAATATATATTGTGTATTTAACAATAATCCCTTCTTGAGTTCAGTAGGTAAACGTAATTGATTAATCTATTAGTATGTGAATATTTGTTATATTTAGTTATAGTCAATGATTATACCGCCAATTATGTGAAAAGCTGCATATATAAATTATATTGTGTCTCCAATTATAATTTAATTAATACATATTGCTATTCAGATTCACAGAATTATCATTTGGAAATGTTGAAGATGAAAAAAATACTAAATACAAATATACCAATCTTCGATATTTCTTAAGTAAGCTAGATGAAAGAATATCATAGTTTTTATATTAAAGTATTTGCTCCATTTATCAGGAAATTTAATTTTTTTGGAGTCTATTAAAAGTATAAATAATATTTAATCAATTATAAATTCAAAAAATACTATACTAAAAACATTAGTCGTCTAGAAACTACCAAAAAAAGCTTATTTCTGACACTAGTAAATAATTACGAATGTAAATAATACATTTTCCATATTTTAGACGATTAATTTCTTTTAAACTTATAGTTAATAATGCAAGAATAGTTATAATGAATAGCGCAAACATATAAATAGGTTAAGTATGTATGGTGATAACTAATTCTCGTGAAAAAAAAATGTCAGGACATCGTTATTACTTGGTGGCGACATGGTTTTTTGAATAACCATGGTGCGAGATTTGAAAAACAAAATGTGTTTCAATAAGATAGATAGTTTATACAATATTATATAATCTAATTCTATTCTTCTATAATACATCAATAATATGACTTTAAAAATCTAGGCACTTCATGAATTTACACATATGTATTTAAATAAAAATTGTTTTTTATCTTCTGAACATTTAAAGGTTGATATATTTGACAAACCAAAACTAAAACCACGTCTTCACATTGAAGTGATACATATATTTTATTTCTGTTGTAGAAATCTTCGCATCGTATAGATTCATATGCTTCACTTCTGGAGTAGACAAAAACTGACAATAGTAAATATTATACAATTTTATAAACCCTGCTTTGCAGATTGTACAAAATGAGGTAAATATACTAAATTAATATATTCCACTATTTAAATTAAGTGCCACTTGATTCAGTCATTTGGAATGCAATACGTTGCCAATTATTTATAACTCTCGAACTCCATAAGTTTACAGCACTAGCCACTTTTTCTACGATAACCCTATGGTGGAATATAAATTTAAGAAGTTTTAGATCTGTCCATGTAAGTTTTCCAGCTTCGAGGATACTTATTATTCTGAGCTTAAGGTATTAGCTGAGCTTTTTTATAGATGTGCTACCTGTGGTTTTCTCTAGCCGGTTCCGGTTATGTTGATTTCAAACACTTGGAAGGTACTTTTTTAACTTTTCCAGGACATATACTGAAATAAGTAATAAATACATGTATAATAGTGTATTAATCAAACATATTTGGATTACTATGCAGTTTTGCAATTAAAAATAATAATAATATTTAAATATATCTTGAGTTTGTAAGTAATAAATAAAGAAAAATAGTAAAATGGAGTAAAATATTATAGTAGTAAATAATATTTTATTGAAATTGAAATGCTTTCGACGCTCATAGATTACGTTCAAGTAATATTCTCAAAACTCTGTATAATTCATTAATTCGAAGTAGGTTAGAGAGTGGATCGGTTGTTTGGGCCCCGAATCAGTTGAAATACGACCTCA
>JAGVSQ010011152.1:0-12420 GCA_022683975.1 Rhyacophila evoluta
TTTAAAATCAATTTCCATCAAGCACCATCAGTCGAAAATATTAATGATAAAATATTGTATTTACTAATTTGAATTCCAGTTTATTACGTGTGCAGCAGTTTAATATACTATCTATTGTATATCAGTCCAAAATTTACGACAGTCGTCCAAGGTTACAACTTCCAAAAAGAGTTAAAAAATTTCAGCAAATAACGAAAATATAGTTTTTTAACGGCCTTTACTATGTCATTTATAAAAATTGTGAACAGTAGTGATCCCAAGTTTGAGCCCTGAGAAACATCAAAGAACATGTCAAACATTTGCAACTGATATAAGCCTTACGACATATTTATTGCCTACGGTTCCTAAAATAGCTCCCGAGTAGCTTTATAAATCTATCTGAAAATCTTATTAATTAGAGTATTTGCAGGAGAATGTTGTGATTGACTTTGTCAAACGGTGTAACAACATTCAACCCCTATCTAGCGCTGACGACACATAGCTACTAAAAACCGTTAGGTAAGTCTCTATTGATCGGTCCAATCCAAATCCATGCTGTTTGTTTATCATAAATGACTCAATTCTTGAAGAAATTATGTTGTGCATGATCATTTGAAGTACTTTTACTGGTGCCGAGAGTACAGCTACCAATTTCCTACCGATGACTCAAAACCGCTCTTAAGTATTGAAGTAACATTCGAAAACTTTCAAGTTTCAGAGAAGATACGTACCTGTTTCTCTTGCAAGATTAAGTATTAAATAGCGAGGGTCTTTGATAAAATCAACGCAACCCTATAATAATAAATGTTGAGATATCATCTAGTCCCGGAGATCACGTATCATACTTATACATAACCATATAATGATATTAATCTAATGTGTGAATTTAGTGGTGCAAATAATAGCTGATGACAGTGATTTTTAAAATACGGCTTGATGTTTAAATGCTACCGAACGATGAAAAAAGACGATATTTGATTCAAGTAAAAAGGTGGAGTGCGTAATATATTACTAAAATAATTTATGCGGATACGCCATGAACCAGTTTGCGATAATAAATTATCAAGCACGTGATGGTTAAACCATTCAATACAAAAACAGGGGTTCGCCGGGTAAAATATACGTGCAAATTTGATTCACCCTTTGTGTTCATAAGTGGCGACGTGTATTGTTCACTCGTTATGTCCGATTGTACTGAAACGTATTGCAGCGTATGATTGTGCCCGTTCAACCCAGAAATAACTGCTAGCCGACCCGATGACGTATTTTGAGGTGTTAATATACCAGATGAAAAATACAAATACAAAATAATATTACATACCATGACCGATAGCTCATTTGAGCATATGGATTTATACAGTGTGAAGATGTCCACTTCAGAAATGGAGTTTATGAATCTTCATAATAAGAAGATATGTCTTGTCGGATTTTTACCAAGAATTGGTTGTCAACCAATTGTTTAATTTGTTGTGCATCGACCAGTTTTGCATCGTAAGATTTTAAAAACCCATCAGTTGTGCGAATAGATCTCGCATATTCAGCTCTGAAATGCGCACGCTATCCTTTCAGCCACCGAAAAGGTATCTTTATTTCTACTTAACAGCGAATATTTTCTTTATTTGATTCTTCCTATAGTATAAATATCTTATTTGCATATGAATAACAATTATAAATGACATATTGATAGATGTATGTCAGTTAAAAGCTATAATATTTATTTAAGAAGTTAAGCGTGCTTTATCTTTTTATAAACAATATTTAACGCCTTCCAGGATGTCGAAAGTTGGTCCACTTGGAGAAAATAATGAACTTTATTGAGGCACCCGTATCATATAGCCAAATCTATCACCATAACATTGTACGTTTTCTTATTTTATTATTTCGAACGGTTTCAAACCACCATTTCCTTGTATCCGTCTCAGATTTATTTTTTTACAACTCAGCACACGGTTACTTTGCGACTTTTTTACATGCAATGATTCAATACCGCACAGCAACACAATCAGAATATATACTTATTAGCAAGTATTTAATGGATGACTTTTAATTTATTTACAAAGCTAAATTGGACTTAATTTGGATTTAGATAAAAATCGATTATATTAATTATAGCTCAGAGTTATGCGTTACAATTAATATAATCCAATTTTATTTTTATATTACAGCAATTGATGTAGAAAAATACAAACTTATAAACGTTCGAAATATCAACAATACATAATCCAAAATTTTAAATCATTTGTTCATATTGTATATTTATATATATTAAATTATTTTCAACAAACTAAGAATAGACTGATAGATCAGTCAGTACTTCGCGAATTTATTGTTGCTTCAAAAATAATAGAGTGCTTAGTAATAATAATGAATAAAGCTTAATAACAGATCTTTTTAAAAATGAGATCTTAATATATTATATATTTATATGTTTATAATGTTCTGGTAAGACAATGAATATCATAATACATTTTTTATCATTATTATTATGTTTCGTCTGACAACGGACAAAGATAAAAAATACTATTAACAGTTATATCATAGTAGAACTTTTGAAGATTGTAAGGAAGGAGACAGTATTAAAAGCATGTGCATCAAGATATTTTACAGAGATATGAATAAAAAAAAAAAGTTTTTGTGGCGTTGAATTTAAAGCTGCTGTAAGAAAGTTTGTCAACCAAAGTATGTCAGACTCAAACAAGAGCGTAGTGCGACAAAGCGGTAAGATAAAAATGCGGTTACCTTCTTGCAAATTTCTTTCAACGCCGTTTGAAATAAAAACTACTTGACGCCAAGAAATTCACCGGATGCTCGCGGTTCATAAGACATGGAAGACGTCCTGGGATTATGCGCAACTGTTAAATTTATTCAAAGGATCTAGTCAAAATATTGTTTTTGAACTCGACTCATTTACATTAAGATATGATTGTATAACATTTAACGCCTGGAACTAATATAAATTAAATAAGTTAAAATATAATACATGTAATGTTAAAACTTACGCTTCATGGTGTGTAATGTCTTAATTTCAATTTATATTTAAGAAAACAATCAACAAATAAAAAAATACTCTTGACCTGTAAAGTAAATACGCAAAAAGTTTGTATGGATCTACATTAAAACAGCACAAAGTAGGACTGGACGCACAATGATTTAAATAGTAAAATAGCTATCATCATGAGGCTCACACTATAGACGACATCTTCAAACGGTGTAGATCCACACGTTCCACTTTCAGAGCGGACATGATATAAAAATATATGTACTGTAGTGCGACACTTGCATCATAACAATGCCGAAGACTTCGATAAATTGTCAACAACCAGTCTTTTTAAAAAAATTGCTGTGCAAAATAGCAATGGTTCCATGACAACTGCACACATGACATCTGCGCACACATTGAAATGCTCACACTAACACATAAATTAATATTAAGACATTTTATACTTAATTTACGTAATTATGGTATAGGTAGATTTTTATTTCAATGATACCTACCTATACTATAATTACGTAAATTAAGTATAAAATGTCTTCATATTAATTTCTGTGTTTGTGAGCATTTCAATGTGTGCCCAGATGTCATGTATGCAGTTGGCTGGTTACCAATAACAATTGGTATATGGTTAATTTTTATTTGGTACATTTTGGAGCGGTAGTAGTTTTGTATTCTTATGATATTCATTATGGATAATTGAAGGAACTCAAGCCTAAAATTATATAAAATTAGAACATTTTCATTCCTACCTAATTTAATGTGTGACCTGAAAAGATAGTCTATTATTATATTTATGTTTTATCATTTAACTGTTGATAGCTGAGCGTTTGCGTAAAAGCGACCATGGCAGAGATGCAAAATAGCTATAAATAGGCGAGTGAGCAAGTGAGCAATTTAGGCAGCGCGTCAGTCACAAAAACTCCCTCACGTAATCACTCACATATTTATAGCTATTTTGCATCTCTGTTTCGCGGTTTTGTCGCCATCGCTCTGTCGCCACATCTATCGTGCCCGGGGCCGTAGTCTGCTAGTCTAGTCTAAATAGTGTCTTGTATGAATAGATTTTGTACTGGATTCCATTTAGATTTAAAATTGTTTTTCAACTAGATTTTGTGTAAGATTTTAATTTTTAATTAGTCACAATATTATAGAGACACAAAAGATAATGCCATTCGTTTTAATATTCAATAAATAGATCAACAAACTATATTTATATTAATGGAAAATGATACATAATCAAGTGTTAAAAAAATATTTAATTCAGAAGTAGGTAATTCATACAACGTTTATAAATAAACAAAGTTTTTTCTTTGAAATTGTCTTTCTATAATATATTTTACAACTTGAACACATACATGTTTAAAATTTTCCCTTTAATATAGCTATATATTCACGTTTAATAAACAATAAGGTGTTGATTATATTATATTACAGAATATCAAGTTTTATAAATATTTTAAAAGCTTATTTTATCAGATAATTTTTCATTGCATTGTAAACGCACAGACGTTATTTTCTAAAAAAAAACGCTCTCCATGAACTGGTTTTTCAGCTGGTTTTTCATTCTACAATGGACGCCGCTCGCGAAGCAAGCTATAGATGCCATCATTAATAATCTCTTAACAAAGGTAATGCCAATCGAAGCGAAGCGATGCTTCCGCGTGGGGCGTCTTATTAAATGATATAACGATAAACTTTTTATTGCCGTCAACGGAACGCACAAAAGATTGAGGTTTTTCTGTTCTGACTAGTCTTTACTCTTCTGCAAATATTTAGTCATCCTAATAATATCGTCTTGTTTTTAGTATTCGATACAAATACTGATAATACATGCCTGAAAACATCTAAAAATAAATAAGTACAATGGTATGATAAAATAAAACTTCCAACTAAATAGTAAATCACCATACAGTTCTCCAGTTATAGATTTCCACCAATTTTTCTTATGGTCATTTCATACATCGACCGTGGAAAGAAAAAATAACGTAAGCCACATAGAAAAATTTATAATTTTAAGGCACAAATTCGCTTATTTGATCATTTCGATTCAAAGTCAAAACATGACATAGACTCAACCTTGCAGGGCTTGAAGACTAAAACTGGTATCTTATTTACTCAATATGATAATAATTTAAGAATTTTTTAAAGAAAAAACCAATAAAATTGATAAACTCTAGCCATTTTTCCTCATCGCACATTTCACAAACCACCCTTTTTTGAACTTTAAAGCTAAATTTGTACACTGATTCGGCATTTACAGCTTACATCTTCTTGATGAAATGCGTATTTAGTTGTATGTAGTCAGATTATGGAATAAAAGCTATTTTTAAAAAGTAAGGGTTACGTTCTTCTTCCTTTCTACAGTCGATATATTTATATTGAAATTTTAGGGACTATCGACATTCAAAAACAATATATTATGATAAAATCTGCAAACACAGATTATTGCCAAACAAATTCCTCACCCATACGAATTGCGAAACAAAAAAATCAACCACTTTCAACGGTATCAATGAATAAGTCAATAAACTGGTAAATGATAGCAAACCGTAAAATTATTATGGCGTAAAGACCACATGTTCTATTACATAGAAATGGTTGTCTTGTAAAGGTCTGTAGATATCATATTTATAATATATAACTAACTTCACATATATTACAAATTAAGTTTACTTAATAACTTTATACTTACAATAAGTATTAGTATAAAAGTTATAAGTTATTTCTATAAAAAAGTTGACAATCATTTGGTAAAATCTTCACGAAAGTTATAATATCATATTAAAAAAGGTTGTGCAAATTTAATATAATATGTTTTGAATCTCCAGCAGAAGTATTTTACCCAAATAAGTAAAAATAATATTTATGTCTATATTTTTTTAGTATAAAGTTTCAAACATTGGGTGGAGATGATACGAAATAAAAGCTTACTCATAGCTTATAATCAATCAAAAATTTAAATTGTATTTTCGAATTATCAAAGAAACGTGCATTTTCATGAAATTTCTGTGAAGTGAATTGAATACAAAATTGTACTTCACACATTTTACTAGACAAATATATAATTTTAGTTTTTCCAAGGTGAATTCTAAAGCTTTTTTTTTTTAATATCATATAAAATATATATAGTGAACAATGTACGACCGACTGCTTTTTCCAATAAATGTAATATAATTATTTTGTAAGTGAAAATACCATTTTTAAGTATTGAGATGTAATTTAACAAATATTAAAAGACCCCTAAATTAGATAATAATAATCTGCGAAATTCGAATAAAATTCGGCCGTTTTTACATTGAAATATTTAGATATTACTGCTGCACAAAAAAAGGTTTACCAAACAAATAGTTTAACAGGAACAACAAACGTGAAAGATCGTGCGATTTTCGGTGGGTATTACCATAATTTAATCCATTATTTTCTAAATTGTTCATTTTTTAAATGAACTAAAACTATGACTACATTAATTGTCAGAATCTGTTATACTTACTATGTGGACGAAAGTAAATTAAAAAAAATCTAGATAAAATAATTAAATGTGAGATCATTTAAAAAAGTAAATAAGTAGAATTACAGTTTAAATATTAGTCGTCTAGTTCTTATCTACTATAAGTGCACTTTTTTTAAAATTTGAACCAAACATGAGGTTTTATTCTAGTCTCTATTTAAGATCATAATTAAAGATTGATAAGTTCCCAACGGCAATAAAACCAAAAAAAATGTGGATTTGAAAATTACGAATTGATTATTATTATCGGAATAACTCCTAAAATATAAATAAATTAAATATTTAATTTTACTCTAAACATCCGTAGTCCAATAACAAAGCTCACGAAATATATAATTTACTAGATTTTTATTCATATTTCTTTAAAAAAAAAAATAAGAAAAAAGTGCACTTATAGTAGATGGGAACTAGACGACTCATATTTCTGCTCTTAAAGTGAAGCATACTTTTTTAACAGTATGTATGTCTTCATTCTAGAAATCCGTATCTCTATAATGAGGGATTTTATATTTTTTTCCGAGTGAGAATCGATTGAACAATTATTTTAACTCGTTATTGCAAAATCATCCAAAAATAGCAATTTCAAAGTTTTCAAAAAAAAAAAACCTTACCAAAAAAATATGTGTTCCCGAAAATTCATTATGAACTTTCACGTTGAGTGAGTTCATGAATATTGAAATTATTCAATAATAACCAAAAGCTTGTATATACCACTAATAGAACTTACCGGACCGACGGTATACACAAGATTACACGGACGATTTGTTCTCACGAAAAACAACATTGCCACTTAAATCTGGCAAGCACAGAGAGTGGGATAAATGCGAGTTCGCTTTTCTATATTTACTTGACGTTTTACCGATAATCGGCTATCTTTTATCTGCTTCGATATCAGATATTGAGTTATAATAGGTATCACAGGGAGATTACTAGTTAAAGCCGAATACGAACATTATAGTTGTTAAAATGAAACAACCGGACGATTTGATGCTATTTGTTGAAAATCACATTCAAGATGATGATTGATACCATTAAACATTCTATTTCTAGTATTTTTTGTATTTGATCATAGAGGAACTTATTATAGCGCTATATTACTATACAACTATATAAACAACGTGGAATAAGCAGCGTCACTGCCCAAAAGAGCAGTTTCCGTAACGTTTACTAGACCAGTGCTTCCCAATAACTTTCATGTCACGGCCCCCTAAATCTGAAAGAATTAATCCCCCCCCCCTAAAAAATTGTTTTGCGCATGCGCTCACATTATCTTCTCAGTGTATATAAATATATTTTCATTTGTGTTATTATTTAACAGACTTAAATATATACATTCCCAAATATGTTATGTGGAAAAATATTTGTACTTTGTCTTGAATATTTTCGCGGCCCCCGTGAGTAATCCTGCGGCCCCGGCCCCCAATTTGGGAAACACTGTACTAGACTACAAACAGCCGTGTGTTGTCGACGCTACGCGAACTTAACGTCTCCCGTAAAATTAAACGTTCGACCATGTTCGTTCGAGAACAGAGACCGTTTTTCCGTGACACTTGAGCGTTTGGTTGAATTCGATCGTGCTCGGAAACGGTGAATCGACGCTGTCAATAACAGCAGTGTCGCTAAATACGTCGCTTTAAAGACAGTTCTATTATTTATAAGTAGATAATGATTTTATGTAATATTTAAACATATTTACTTTAGTTAAAGTATTTAAACTTGAATAAATATTTTTTTCTTAATTTTTCTGTGGCTGCAGTCTCGCAACTTCTATACAGGAAGCGGGACTGTTTGTGACATATGAATATGACAACTTCCATTAAATAGCTATTGTGTCATATACATGGAAATTTATCAACGGTTATTTTATGTATGCTTACTTATTTAGTGTAAATATCAATATTAAACGTACAGATGATAATATATATTTTATCATGTTCGCTCCCAACATGGAGCATATTGATCTACACTTGGTGAAATTTTAACTGTCGTCCTGTAAGTGATTGATTTATTTTAGAGATATACACGTTAATACTTTTTTTATAAATAGCTATTTTGAGATTATTATAAAGTCTAGTCAAATAAATTACTTTGATAATAATGTAAAGTCAGAAATAGCTACCGACAATATGAGTTTATCGGTGGTGTAGTTCAACCGTTATAAATTTTACATTCATCATTTCTGCACTCATTCATTTAATAATAAGTTTTTAATATAACAGTTTGATTCAGTATGGTGCGTGGTATGAAAATTCATTTACACTTTGGCATATTATAGAATCATATTAAATAATATTTGTATAATTCGTGGACTGTTAATGGGTTAATATGAAAGACAACTTAACAAAAAGCGATTAAGGATTGTGCGAATTGTATTTTGTGTTCACCCTGTAATTCGGCTATGGCATAAGTGTTTATTCGTAGTGGTCATTCAATAGACCATTGTGTGATATACTCTTTATTTTAGTTGGTGTATTGAAACTTCAGTAATGAAGACTTTTTTTTATTGAATCGGTTTATCTTGTTTTAGTGCAATGAATGAATGCTCTGGTATATTTTGATAAGCACTCATGCGACCGTTCTAAATATGTGAGGTACAAAGAACACGTATTTACACTCTAAAAAAAATTGTTAATACTTACTTACTTTTTTATAATGTTTTTGGTTCTCTTAAACAATTTCGGAAATGTATGATGCGTGTTGTCAATTTATGCCCATTGATGTATTGAATTAATATTTAATTCAGAGAACGGGACTTTATATGTAAAAACCAAATAACTATTGACCATCATATGTTTATTTTTATTAATAGTATTAACTACAGTAAAGAAGTATTATTGAAAAAAAATCTTAAATAGTTACAGAAATATATTTATCATAAAAATTATATAAACCCTTAAGTAGTGACGCCTTTTTTAATAAAACTATTGTAAAAACTCACATTTTAACTATCACATTTGTTAGTTTTTGTTAAACAAAATGATTTCTTGGATTTTAAATCACTTTTCGCGATCTGTTGGCAAAATCTAAAATGCTATGCCAATGGACTACGTTGCTTTTTTTCTTGCAATATTCTGCACGACTAAATCATTAAGTTTTATTGCATAGGTTCGCGGAAAGCAAACACTTTTTTTTCAATATTTTTCATTTTTGAAAGTCATTTCTGGGTATTGAAATATAATCTCTTGACTTTGAACGATAATTGTTAGATGGTCATCATTGGATTTGCTTCAATTTCTTCCTTCAGGGCTGCTTCATACACCTGATTACCCCGACCACTTCGAGGCTCATAATTTGACTCTAGATTTGACGCCAGATTTTAAAATCTTCAACAATCACTGATATTCTTTGGTATTACCATAAATTTCGCAAATATTTTTTACAAGATCTGTTGCATTATTATTTTGCGCGGAATAAAATCACCATGCTGCACTACTGTACGTCAAGTCTCTCCCATTATCGCCAGGTGGCATAAAATTCAAATATTTTCGTCACAAAGTGAAGGTCAAAGAGTCTTACAACAAAAAAATTAATAGAAAATATCCTTTACTGATCGACGATCCGAAGAAAATCATCTTGTGATGTTTATATAGTGAAACAATGACATTCACTCCAGGTCTACCTATATTTTAAATTTGAAGGATATTTATTTCCAGTGTAGTAGGTAGGGCGTGCATTAGTGGTTTCCGGTAAATCGATTTCCCGTGAATATGAGTCAATTCTATTACAAAATTACTGCTAAATACATTTCTAACCACCAGTAATTCCAACAAAATATTTATCATTTTTTAATGTATTATATAATAATATTTGTGTAATAAATTAAAGTAATATGTGTCGATATTTGAGCAAGATCAACGAATGATTTATTGTAACGTTTGCTTACCCGGAATTTCATTGAATTAAGGGTTCATTTTAATTCTATTTGCCAAAGAAAATTATTTAAACCATTTATGGTCTTCAATATTGCAGGAACGCATACCTCGATTTTTGGATATAAGTCGCTTTGTAAAGTATATTTTCATTTTTTGCATTTGTCATTGTCATTGGCACATTTTTGCATTAACCCATAATTTGTACATTTTTTTAAAAACTAATATGTTGATTCAAAAATATGGTTATGATACGAGAAACTGCAAGACATAAAATTTTACTTTACAAAGTAACTTAAATCCAAAAAATAAGTTACGTGTTCCTGCAATATTGGCAACGTTATGCAAAATTAATAACTATGGGTATATACCTGTATATAATAGATAAAGTTGTGTGTAATACTATAAGTAATCTTCGTGTAATATTAATATGTATTATTCATGCTAAAATGTTTTTTATACCATAATATTAAATTGCCATAATATTCACTATTTGATACCTTCATAACTACCAGTAAATTAATGGTAAATTGGTATCAAATTCATAGTTTTACCGATTTACCGATAATGCCATTTTCCGGTAAATTTGCATGCCCTAGAAGGAAGGTAGCACTTTACGAATATGCTATGAAATAGGAAGATTCATGTGGTATAGCGAATCGTAAAAGGTACAAAATGATGTCTCAAGCTACAGGTAACAGTTTGCTATTTCTTGTGTGAAGCAACATCCGCAGGAAGTCTGTCTACCCCAAGCGATAGGTGCCAATATTGTAAGCTTTTCAATATTCCAAAGCGCTAAAAAATACACTATTGAAAGATGATAATACAATGTTTTTATTGCCGGTGTGATATTGAGATCGTATCACCAGTAGCGGTTATGTTATTATATAGTGTTATTCTAAAGTAAGGAAATTTCAATGGTATGTCACAGGTAATTTTTATCGACGACCGCACGTTTGAGTAACTGTTCCATAATAATTAGAAAAACTAGCTGACGTGTTATTAAATTTACAAAACTGAAACATCATCCAGTCTATTAAAATAAATTATTGCATGTGTACTTAAGAAGTATACTATTTTTAGAATTAGAGTTTATTTTTGACGTGTATCTAGCATAGATTTGATGCAAAATTCATTTTCTAAATTATGCAAAAAGGACCATATTTATTTTTATTTATTCACAAAATATTGTGCTAAGAATTTTATAGCGGTTATGTTTACAGCAAAAAAATGATCATTGACAGAATTTTTTTTTTTTATTATTTCAGACACCAAAAGTCTAAGCCAACGCGAGCATCATCAGTTTTCCTTTTATTTCAATTTACTTGCTCCAGTCAATTTGATCTGAGCGCTGTCAATCCCCACAACTAGTTATTTTACAATTGCCATAAGTACGGCTAGTAATAAAAGATTTTATTTTTTATTTTCTTCTGATGACATAATATAATATTAAAAGAATACTAAAAATTTAACCAATGTAGAGCTTACGTTAATGTTGATGTACCTATTATAAATGTTATATAGGATGTCCGAACATGAGCTGATATTTTTAATTTACCGCTATTTTTCACAAAAATTTTGAAAATTCCATAATATTTCAATTTGTACGTGTCGTCCGTTTGTGCAGGTTTCTATATTTTAACTTCGTTTAACCTACAAATTATACCAAACAAAAATTTTTACCCCGGCTTTATTAATTATGTTAATCGAAATATTTTTTGTATTATATTTCTAACCGTGGTTTATGATTTCATAACAAATAAATTAAATTCTTGAATCTGTTATGTTACCTTTCTATCATCTTTCTTAGGGGTAAACAAACATATTTGGGTATTTTTAGTGCGCTATGTTACATAAATAAATATTAGACTGATGGATGTTATCCTTTAAATAATATTTAACACTCAAGGAATAAGTTATATGGAATATCTTATTATTTAGCGGATTTTCATTTAATAATGATTTTTTGACTTCAACATTTTCTGACAACACAGTAAGCATATTATAATATAAAAAGCAATTTCGGGTAAACATACTTTTATTTAAATAAAATATATATATATGTATAT
>JAGVSQ010011154.1:0-12420 GCA_022683975.1 Rhyacophila evoluta
AGTGATCTCACATATGGAAGTTTACCAGTTTTAAATAATTCAGAATTTAAATTATCATAAAAAAGCTGTGATACACGTTATTTTTCTTTTCTGCAGTCGATATACTAATGAAATACGAACGTCTAAAGCGTACGGATTGCATTTATATATAAAAGAGAAAAGTTAGTTTGCTTATTTATAACTCAATGCAGTGTTTGTTTTCTACTTGAAAATGATGAATAACGTTGCGTAGAGAAACGAATCAAATTGGATTTTTGTTTGAAGAAAAGTCACTCTTTTATTTGCGAATACACTACTCAAATTGATTACTTCTTTTGAAAAAATCCTACAGACAAACTTCATGAATACAAGCCTTAACGATAATAATACAGAGAGCAATCCTACAACCTTAGCCGTACGTTAAACAAGAATTCTTGTGTATTATAAAATATAATATATTTCTTATGAGACGCAATAAATTAACTTAAGCTAATAATTTACTCTTTATTTCTGCAAAATCTTATAATATTTTTAGATGCGAATGTTTTTATTATTAAGTATGAAGATTTTTTTGATAGTTCCACCAATATACTATATTTATATCAGTAAAGAGGTTCACTAAAAAAAGCATTTACTTGCCGAGTGGACAGAAATTAAGGTCATTTTTTTACTAAAACACTTGCTTTCCCCCTCCACCACACGCCACGTCTCCACACCGGTTATGCGGTATACCATGGTCTGACGAACGTGAGGCGTTCTTTATTAGTGCCAGAAGCGTCCCAGGAGCAGCTTCCTAAGACCTTAGATGCCGTGCACTAGAGTGTGTGTGATTCTTATTCTAACTTATGTTACCTATTATTCTAACCTGTTGATATCTAGCCTTGTCGAGAAAAAACCTTCTCGTTCGCAAATTTTGCAATTTTTTTTAAAGCTAGAAAATCATACTTTGTAGAAACCAAGTCGCAATGGCTGACCGGTCCAACAAATGGTCGAACCAATATAACGAACGAATAACAACACTCTTTGCTAAAATAATTGCATTAAATATTTAGTTAACGAATCGCCAAAAAATGGAGATTTCTACACGGGCCGCATTGACGTCCATAAATTTTCCAAGGCCACACATAAATAATTCCTGTTAACAGAAAGAAGTAAAATGTCACATAAATTAGTCTTATGCCTTCAAATTTGCTCTGAAGTGCTCCTTTAATTCCAAAATAGAAGGGGCAACATTTCGTAATATTGTACACATTCTTACTAATTTAGAATAACTTTTCACTTTATTTTATTCGTTGTTTGGCAAAAAAAGACCATTATTGACAGATCGGCAAATGCAATTCGATTAATTTTATGATATTCGTTAAATTGAGAGCGGCGAAATATTATAGTGTTTAAAACGTGCCTGTAAAAAAAATTAACTCACTGATTAAAGGGTTAAAATTAAACTTAATTCCTTGAATTCACTTCGTTTAGTTAAAGCCTCTTCGCTCGCAGTAGAGATCCAGAAACACAGCCTTCCAACCTTGATTGATTGAATTACTCTGGGATCGTCGTAAATTATTTTCGTTTTAAAATAAATCGTACGTTATTTCTAAAAAAATATCGGTTAAGAAATACGAGCTTTTATCGTTACTGAATATCTATTTAACGTCTTTAAAGTCAAGTCATTAACGTCAGGTACCACAAAGCTCAAGTGATTAATAATTAGCAAAGGGGGCACGCAACTTGTGAGAAAAAAAGCTCCGAAACGAAGGATATTTTAATTTTAAATTTGAATTTTTCACGGAGGATAAATAATCTACTTTTTTGTTGAATATTTAAATTCAGTCACAAAGGACAAAAATTAAGCCACCAGTGCAACCTGTTGGCCGATCCCGCATTTCAAAGATTAATGTACTCTAAAATATCAGCATTTTAAGCACAAAAAACTTTGAAAGGACACAATTATTAAATACTGTAATCATTTTGAGCGAGTCGCAATTAATTTGATAGCAATTTAATATCAATTATATCACAACACGTTTATAAAGAGTACAAACAACTTCAAAGTATTCCTTCTAATATTTTTAATTTTCGAGTGAATCGATTTTAAAAATTGAAAGCGTATTTTTATTATCTTTCTCATTTTTGCAACGGCATCATAATAAATAGAACAAAAATAACCGATTAAATTTATTAAGCTTGACTTGTTAGGTGTGAATTTAATTTTTACATTTATTCTTTCATACTATGTTCGCTTCCAAAATGGTGCATATGGATCTAGACAGTGTGAAGATATCTACTCCGAATAAAACGAAAGTGGATTATATGGATCTCCTCGATGTGAAGACGTCTTGACAGATGATTTTTCACGACAGTTGTTTGTCAGACAATTGCTCAACCCAATATTCATCCAGTTGTGTATTTTCGATTTTTTTAAATCCAAGAGATGTGAAAATTAAGCCCGCATTCGGTCGCAAGCACGATAGATGCTGCGGTGACAGAGCAACGGGTGCAAAACGATGGAAACAGAGATGCAAAATAGCTATAAATAGGTGAGTGAGCAAGCGAGCAAATTGTTATGGCGAAAACGTGTTCTCACACTGCCAAATTTACTCACTTGCTCACTCACCTATTTATAGCTATATTGCATCTCTGTTACCGTTGCTTTGCCGCCGTCACTCTACTATCATACCCACGGCCTTCATTATATTACGAGGGGCGCATGCTAATTTCTACACCACCAAGTACTATTTAATATATATTTAATTATAATAAAATGAATCTTAGCACACGAAAACACAATTTGCAAATGAATTGAGTCAAAAATACATTTGCAAAACACTTAAAAATCCATAGAATGCATTCAAAACAGCATTTATGTCATATATACAATGCAAAAAATTACTTACATATGCCAAAGCGAGATAATTCTAACTCGCAATAGAGGATTGAGGTGAATAGAACCAGTTAAAAAAGCCTTAACTAGCCAGTAGATTGGTGTAGATTAATTACTGTGAGATTATAACAGCGAAACCAACTTCAACGAAGAAACCTCCATCGACGGTATCAATTCGTATGACATATGACCCATTATCTTATTACAAGGGTTGCCTGAGGATACAGTCAACTTAACCCTCAACTTTCAAGATTCATCCGAAGGGAAACATATAAATCAACTTACTACGATAGTATTATATGCTGCATGTAAACAAACGTCTTAATTACGTATGTTTAGCGTAAATAATATGGATCTAGCTTTGCATCTGACAAAGTTTAACGTTGGCAAGTAAATTAACTTTTCACAGTGTTAATATTATCATGTGGTTAAATATACCAATGTGTTTATGTTACTGACGTAAGTTTCATATGCCTAACGAGGCATCTAGAAATTATAAACAACTTGAGAATCGTAAATACAGTGGTTTATACATTACAAAGCTGTGCACTGCTTATTTATATGTGCCGGTTAGAATAAGTTGAAAAATATTGCTCTTTTTACAATTTCAACTCCGATATTTCTAATTTAGCATGTAAACCAATCAACAGAATCATTTTAAAAAAATAGAAAACCAAAATAAATACTGAAAACCCTCGACTGTGGAAAGAAAAAAAGTTATAACCCACATATGACAAGTTTTATACGAGACAAAAAAAAGTGATATTTGTTAATTTTAGGTCAAAATGAAAATATTAGCGTATATACAACAAAATTCATAAAGATTAAAAATACAGTTTTATCTATTCGATTTGATATTAATTGAATAAATTATTTAAGAAACCAAACAAATTGATTAAGTGACGCTCGGGAAACACCATTTTTCATTGTTGGGGTAAAGATTTTTTTAAATATACAGGTATGAGATTCAAACCTGAAACGTACGGCGTCAAAGCGCACATCTTAACTACTCGACAACTAGGGAAGATTTTTTTAAATTGATACAATTAAATAGATTATTACTTGATCTAAACAGTCTCTCTGGCATCGTAGAGGTTAGCGTACGTTTAGAAATCTATGAAATGCAAGTTATATTCCCACATCTCTCGGATTGAAAAAAATCCAAAAATTCAGGACTGGATGCCCATTGGGTTGAGCAATTTTTGTGAAAAATAATCTATCAAGACGTTTTCACATTGCGGAGATGCAAATACTTTTCGGGTGGATATCTTTACACTGTGTAGATCCAGATCTTTTAATTCTATGCAAAATGTCTGGTACTCTAAGCTGTACAAGGTAAAAACCAAATGCCGCCTGTTCAATGCATGCATTTTGTCAGTGTAGCTCTACGGTTGTGAAACGTGGCACGTAAAAAAAGCCCAAAACAACCGTATTCTGAGCTTTGAAACAGATGCCTACGGCAGATTCTGGGCGTACGGTAGTATGATTTTTTTCGAAATGAAAAGGTAAGAGAACGGATTATGCAGCCACTTATCACCGACAAAGTGAAACTGCGACGCTGGACCTGGCTCGGTCACATATTGCGGATGCTACAAGAAAGTCTGAACCAGACTTGCTTATTTTGTAAGCTGAATCCCTGATGAAGGCCGCTAAATACTATCTATAGAAAGTATTCGGTGGAGTTACGGGATGCAGGTATGACCCGGAAGGACGCAAGAATACTGGCGGGCGACAGGGATTCTTGGAGGCGGCACGTGGTGTCCATATGCTCCACTTAGGAAGCGGACATGACAGAAGACGTGTAAACCCATATGTTTCGAATTGGGAGCGAATATGATACACAATAAAATACACAATCACGCCTGCCAATGCACAAGCCCATATAAAACAGTAGAATTTTAATTACGTTTAACGAATATCTACGTTGTATAGAGACTATATGAATGAACGAACACGGTAGAGTAAGAGTTTAGAGTTTACAAGTCCCAATATGTACAATAGATTTTATAAACGATCTATGAAAAATAATACGCCATTTCTGACCATTGGTCGACATATAAATAGATTTAATTAATTTTTAATGGAAAATCACAATAACGATTGATTTTCCAATTTTAACTCAAAAGTAATTATCAACTTTCCGTTGATATTAAAACATTACAAACAGGTGAAGCTGGCGAAGGGTAAACGAACTGTCGGAAAATGGAAAATTTTATAATTTTCTCGTAAATCTTATTGAACATTACGTTACCATGGAAACCTTCACCCGAGTGCCTTCAAAAAGTGAAAAGAATGTCCTTGACGAAAATAAATAATAATTACCAAAAAGTTTTTCAAAAAAATATCTTCAAAAGACTCTCAGTATCAATAAAATTTAAGACGTTAGCAACAAATAAACGAGCTTTTTTTACATAACGCAATATGTAATAAAGCTTCCTTTTTCGTTAATAATTTTTAAAAAATACATCCATTTATTCGGAGCGTGTTTTAATATCAAATATCAGACAAAATGAATAAAAAAATCATACATCTATCGCGCATATTATTCAAAAGTATGCCTGGGGCGTATTTTTGAATTTTCATTTTAAAAGCTCAATATTACATGCTATTTTTTTTCGGGTCCACATTCCGTGCGATTTATAGATACAAAAAAAACAAATGTCGAGACATTAAAATAAATATTGAAATCACGCACTTGTAATAATTTTGATATAAAAAAACATGTAACGATTTATTTGTAGATCTGCTTAGGAATGACGCACTTTTGACAGATCTGTATATAAAATAACGGAATTATATATTTGCAGTGTAGATCTCAGAGCCTGATGGAATAGTTAAATTTTTTTGAGTTGTTCTTTAGATATATTTAAACGACTTCGAGTTGTCGAATTAATACGGGACATGCATATATTATAGCATGCTCCAACAATATGGCATTGTTAAGTCATTTCCAGCTAAAGGCGGAGTTAGCAACATTGCACTTTAAAAAAAACCATATGCAAAACTAAAAATGTTTCATAACGATAGCTTGGCACTAAAACTGGCTTGTAGATATAATCAATAATTGTATTGTTCTCAAGACACGATAACGCATTTCATTAGTAAGTTAATTTTTTTATGCACACACGTTTTAAGCACTAAAATCTTTCACCGCTATTAATTCAACTAATATCATGGAATCAACTAAATTGGATATGTCGATTTATAAACAATCCTTTTCTCTTTCTAAATAACAAACAAAATAAGCTGAACAATTATTCCAAATCGGTAAGAATATGTATGACATGACAACCTGTGGCCGCTCCCATTTCAGAATCAAAGGAGCACTTGCGAATAAATTTGAACCCATAGGACTAATTTATGTGGCATGTTATGTATTTCTATGAACACAAATATAAATAATGTCTTTTATCTTAATAGTTTATTTACAAAAAAATAATGAAGAATGAGCATAAGGGAATTCTTAAATTCTGAAGTCACTCTTTTTCTTCATTTTTTTCGTAATGTAATGTATTTATTTCTACCTTAAAAATGTTTGGTATAATTTTAATGTGTTCGACATATTGTATTTATATTAAAATAAATAATAACAATTTATCAAAAAATACAGAATGGCTTTGAAAATAAAACGACAAGGTCCATATATGTACGTCCATACTTCTCATAGGGCTAATTTTCACATATCGAAAAGCTTCTATTCAAAAAGTCATTGATAATTAAAAAGACGAGCTGCGGGCTGGCTAGTCCTGTTTTAGTATTTAAAACGTGTGCGTCCATACTCCTCAAAGAGTTAGTAATAAAATTAGAATGTAACTAGAGAAACTACCTCTTCCTCTGTTAATGTTAACTCTGCGGAGGAACCAAATAAATCATTTATGTTACATTATTATTTCCAACGCTGTCATGTAATTCAGCCGTTTCACATATTATTTACATTGTTAAAACACACACACGAACGTAATTATATTGTTTCACGTTGTTTTGTATTAAGTAAACCATAAATCTTGTTGTGTAATATTGTTTTCATAATAATAATGTTACATTACAATAATGTGCCTGTGGGTTGAAAAGATTTGAATAATTCCTACCGCGAAGTAGTAAAATTATTGTGCGTGACCCACTTGTGCGAATTGTTTTGTCGCAAGTTGCGACGGCGACCGATTGTTTTCGAACCACAATCGGCGCCTCTTTTGAAAGAGGTCTTTGAGTTTTCTCTCCGAAACCAATTACGGAAGTTATGTAATAAAATGACAAAAAACATCGTACATTCCAATTATAAACTGAAACACCTACATAAATTTACAATTATAAAAATAAAATCATGGATATAAACCATCACACGTTTGATCCTTTCTATTTTAAGCCTACTCACAGTAAAGGTTATATTTAATTAACTCTTTGAGTACTATAAACGTACACGTATTTCCGTGCACCTTGTCACCTTATTTTTAAAGTCATCCTTTAATATTTATAGAAAATGTAATTATTTCTTTTAAAATAAATACAAAATAGGTTTATCAATGTTATGCGGAAGTCATTATAATCATTTCACTTATTTTTAGGCTGAAAAAAAATAAGTTAACATTATGAAATAAAAATTGTCTCCGTGGTAGCGTTGGTAGCATGCGCGCATAGCAATCCGGGGAATGCGGGTTCGATTTTCCATCTGTGAGGTGTTAAACATTCAAAAATGCAAGACTGGATACGCATTGGATTGAGCAATCGTCTGACAAACAATTCTCATGAGAAATAATCTGTCAAGACGTTTTCACATTATGAAGATCCATATGTTCCGCTTTAGGAGCAAACAACGCAAATAAATATCCTCTTTTGATAATTATAATGTTTTGTAAATAAATGCAAGATTATTTATATTTCTGTTCACGAAAATACATAAAATGTCCCATAAATTAGTCATATGCGTTCAAATTTGATTTCAAGTGGTCCTTTGATTCCGAAATGAGAGCGGCCATATGTGATAATGTTATAGGCATTCTTACCAATTCGAAATAACTTTTCAGTTTATTTTATTAGTTGTTTAAAAATAGAAGAGCATTATATACAAATCGTCATATCCAAATAAAAAATAAATATTGGTTGAGTTAACAATTAACTCACTAATGAAAGGGTTAAGCTTTGAAAACAGGTGCTTGCGGCGGATTCAAAGGATACAGTGATATTACTTAATTCGCAACGAGGATGTAGGAACGCAGACCATAGAGCCACTCATTACTACAAAAATGAAGCCGCGACGCTGGATCTGACTCGGTAACGTGATGCGGGGGCATCAAGAGTCTTAACTCTATCTCCATATTCTTCAAGTCAACCGATTTTGGAATATCTAGAAGGCCATTAGTACCTTTTATAGAATGTATTTGGTCGAACTATGCGATACCAGCATGATCTGAGGTGTCGGAGGAATGCTGGCTGGCAATAATGATTTTTGAATGCCCCATTTGGTCTTCTAATACTCCACTTAGGATACAGATATATAACAAGAAGAAGAACTTAAAATAATATCTAATTTATCTGTACACTAATTGATTGCTCAAAAAATATTAATTTAATGAGGCAGTACCACTAATAAGTATACCGTCGTGAAGAGCTATGAGTGTGTGTGATTTATTTTTATCTGCTTTTGATAGCCATCGACGTATCACTACGATATGTGATATCTGCGAAGAACTATCAGTGTTTTCTATTCAAAATTGCCCGATAACCGATTTTATCTTCACGTTACATTTCTATGTCATCCCCTTGCTGTTAACAAAGCGTTGGCTGTGCTTGTTGACAAACTGATTTCTTTCACTTTGAACAATCAATTTGCAGCTACGTTAAAAAAATGGTTTCTTTGCAGTGACGGTAGACTTGCTGACAAATACTTGTGTTCCACCATATAATCCATCAATAGAATTTTTAATAAACAACTCATTTCAAGCCAGTACGATTGCAATTTGTAAAAACAAACGTGAAATGAGAGAACATATTTAAATAATATATTTTATACAAAAATAGCGCACTTTTGATCAGAACATAATCCGAAAAATGGGTGGCCAAATACATAGTCCTTAGTTTTAAGCCACAGTAGGAAAGCACGCCCGTTATGATTCTGTCACATTCATCTGAACTTTCTTTCTTCTCTACTACTCGCCACGTCTCCACATTTGTTATGCGGGCGTATACCGTAGCGTAACAAACATGTGGCGCTCTTCATAAGTGCCAGAAGTGTCCCAGGAGCAGCTTCCCAAAACCTTGATTGGTGTGCACTAAAGTTTGCGTGATTCCTATTCTAACTTATTATACCATGTTAATATTATATCTAGCCTTGTCGAGAAGATACTTTATCATTCGCCGTAAGATTTTGCAATTGTTTGAAAAGCTTTTTTGAAATTTTTTGAAATTTATTTTTCGTAGAAACTAATTCGCAATACAAGTCCGACAAATGGTGGAACCAACTTGAGAAGCTTTTTCCTTTCAACCAACATATGGGGACACTCCCAGAGGATGTAGTTGGCATCCTGTATTTCACCACATAAGCAAGTAGGAGATTCTAAAACACCAGCTGACAGAACCTGGAAGCAAAATTACCGTGACCGGTTAAGTAGTAGGAAGTCCAACGGTCTGGAGTCAATTTCGTTATCTCCATGCATCACTTTAGGTTAGGAAAATTAATCTGGACTGAGCATGTTAAGAAAATTAATTCTGCGACACATGAAATCTTTCAGTGATTAAAATAACAATGGAAATTGTAGACAATAAGCTCGATTACGAAAATAATTCAATACTTAAAGCGAAAAGCCCCAAAAGAATCCCACACAAATTTTGCGGCAGTTTCACATTGATAAAAGAAAATATCACATTGTTAACGAAAATACACAAACAGCCCTTAACGACTTACCGCATCATTATTTTCATCAACGATAAAAGACATTTTCTTCGTCAGTGAGTTCTCACAATCGACTTATTTGCGAATATCTAAAATAACCACTGTATCTACAATTGAAATGTATTATATCTACAGATGAAATTTGAATATAAAGAAAACCGTATTTAGGCTCAATCTTTCTACGAAATAAAATATATGTATTAATGGCAGATTTTGTTTTCGTAGTTCTGAAAGTTTCTATTGATTTCTAGTCTTGAGATTGTAAATACAGCTCATAATTTCGAAAACTAAAGCAATGTACATCAGTGACTTCTTATAATGAAAACATCGATATGAATAAGCCAAAAAGACATAATGTCTCAAATATATTCTGCAGTGTTTCCATCCTAACCTAATGAAATACGGAACTTGATCACATATAGTGATTTGTAATCTATTGTTATCGACATAGTCTAATCTGTTTATGATAATTCTATTATAAATATAAATAAGCTCAAAATGTGGTAAGCATATGGATCTACGCAGTGTGAAAATATCCACTCCGAAAGTAAATTATATGGATTCCCGCAATGTGAAGACTTCTTGACAGATCACTAGTTTTACTCATACGATATTGATTTCATCTACTTATATATATAATTGTGTTATATTCGTATACTAAATGCTTTAAACTAATAATTCTTAATATTTTAACACATGTATAAATAAATTATTTAGTTTAAAATAATTTAAATGTTGTAAACTTTGTGTAATTTAATTTAATAGTTATAATAGAAAACGCCTTGCTTAATTATACTCCATTATAACTAGTTACAATGTTATTATTATGCCAAAGCTATTTCTAACTTCCACGTCAACAGCAGATACAAATACCATTTTATAAATACACAAACAATACAATATTTTCATAAGCTGAACAACTTAAAAATAGAAATGCTGAAAATTTATTTCAGTATTCAGGCGAGAATCGTCATGAAATTATAAGCCAGTTTATTTGTACAATTTTAAAAATAGACATCTTTAAATAATGCAGTATATACGTAGTCTAGATTATAAAATTTAATGTGATTTTTAATTTTGTTATAATAATTGGATGAAGTTAAGCAGAAGCCACACATTGGACGTCTTTTGCTAATTAAAATTTTGATTGTTCTGTGATTGGATTTTTATCAATTGTACTTTAGTATTTCTCCATAAAACCATAAAATTGAGTATATTTAGTGTATGTTTGCTTTGTAAATATATCGTCGTATTACTGGCAAAAGACGTTAAAGTAAAAAAGTGAGTTTTGAGAAGTTATCGAGTTTTAATGTTTGAGTTTCTCTGTCAAATATATTTTACGACAATTTCTTAAAGTATAATAATTTATTTGATAAAAATTGTCGTAAAATGTTTTTAACAGAGAGACTCGAACATTAAAATTCGATATCTCAAAACTCACTTTTTTACGTTAACGCCTTTTGCCAGTTATACGACGATGTGATCATTATAATAACAATTGTAATTTAGAATAGGTATTGTCAAAAATATTTAATATAACAAAGTCAAAGACGAAAACTTTTAAGTCACATGGACGTTTTTTAGATATTATTTTTCGTAAATTGATGGTATGCGGGTTAGAAAATACTTCGATCACTTTTTCTGGGTGTATATTTTTTTATTATGTGTTTTTGCCATAATAAAGTATTGATACGTTTGAGGCACGTTATGTAATAAAATGGAAAAAAATCAATTTGTGGCTTGGACGTCTTCTTCTTAACTATATCCAACTTATCATTAGAGCTAAATGAGTGAAAATAATATATAAAAGACAATAAACTATCCTTTTTCAATCGTACATAATTACTTGACAACAAGTATTAAATAAAGATTTATGATAATCTTAATGAAATATCTCATTGTTTTGTCAGGTAAACTTTTAAAAAATCGACGTCAAAGCTAATTTATAAACAAAGAGGCAATACATAAACGATAAAAAATCTCGCTGCTACGTTGTATTCGACACATAAATAAGAATAGCGAAAGTCATAAAAAGTTACAGGAAACATATTCTGTTTGCATTGCAGTGGGTTTCTTCCCGTTCGTATTTTATTATTTCGAGTGCAACAGATTTACGCCGAGCTGGAAGAAGTGGGGGGCACTGTCGGCGTCGCTGGCGTCCCGGGATTCGCAGGACGCCGCCCCGGGGCATCCCCGCGAACGTAAATTATGAAACTGTTTCCGGCGCCTACTTACATCCGCCCCGTTCCGGACTCGTTTGCGCCTCTCCCTTTCTCCGCCCCTGTCTCACCACTTGTGAGAGTACTTATGAGGCCCGCGACGAAAAGTAAACTATGTCAGTAAGCCTTCGCTAAAGCTTCCGCTCGTTAGAACATTGCATCCTGCGATTTTCGTTATTGTGGATCGATTAAATATATACTCGCTTAAAATAACATCACGTGAAAAATTTATTAAACCATACTATAAGTTAGATTGCTTAAGTTATTATATCTTCTCAAAAAATTCTGTATTTATTTATTTATTTCTGTACAAGTTTAATACATTAACAACACGATATAAATATGATTATAAAAAAAATATGAAAAACACATTAAAAGAGAATAGATAAAAAATAAAAGCAATAATACTCCTATTACTATTTTCACTAATGATATTTACTAATTTAATACTATAAATA
>JAGVSQ010011155.1:0-12419 GCA_022683975.1 Rhyacophila evoluta
GCATTTAGGAATGAAAAGCAGCTGATGTTCCCGATTTCTTAGGTAGTTATCAGGGGCATCCAGACCAATATTAGCTAGAGCGGCAGAGTTATCAATAAGTCGAAAAAAACTTTAAAGACTTTAGCTTATTAGTTATACTAACGACTTTGTAACATTGGTATTAGATATTAATAATTAATTACAGAATCGTTTATTTTCCAAATCCATTTGCCGATGGCGATAAAGCTTTATTAAGTTATGCTCTCGAAGTAAGTTCGATTGCGACTTGATTTTGAAGAAAGAAAATTTTAAGATTAAAAAAAAATAGTCTATGATGGCGAACGAAAAGGCTTCAATCTATAGCGAATATTTGCCAGAATATAAATCATGAACACGCCAAATTCGAGGCAACAGACTTGGAAAGATATTTGCATTAGTCTAGTTTTGAATGCTTTGGTTAGACGAATTTTGGAGGTATACATGTTTACAACCTTTAATCTATTCATCTTTTTGTATACTGCTTATTTCGTGTATTATGTATATAGCCTTAAAATGGTAAAATATGAAATCTCAATTGCAAATAGCGATCTATTTGAAGGTTTAATAATATTTTTCCCATTAGTCATTAACAATACTAATTAAAATAATGATTGAATAGAGAAAATAAATTAAATAGAGCAAACCCTGTAATTGCTAAGTCTTTGCTGCATATAACATGGCGTAACGACAGTGAAACACCCTATAAGATAGTGTTTGAAAAAAAAACAACCAAACACCTTGTTGGTAGTTTTTTAAGGTGTACGTTTTTCAATGCAAACAATAGTTGTTTTAATTCTCAAATTTATTTGTATGTTATTGCTTTTAGGGCTAGTACTTTGGCGTGATAAATGTAAATCGATCTAGAATGAAGTTCGAATAATATTATCGAAAGATTTTTTTAAAGGAGACTACAAACTTGATTGAATACGTGTGCTGTAATGATTTATAAATTTTATGGATTTATTTTTTAGCAACCACCTACTAGAGAATTTACTATCGACTATGAAGAAGATACGTTCCGTATGGACGGCAAACCATTCCGTTTCATCGCGGGATCCTTCCACTACTTCCGAGCCCCTCATCAGTATTGGCGTGATAGACTAAAGACGATGAGAGCCGCTGGTCTCAACGCTGTAACCACGTGAGTCCACCTTATACTTCGTCATATCAATTTGTTAAATCCTCCTCAAACAAATTCTGCACACTGAAGTAGCATCTAGTTTACTCAGGCGAATTCTTCTTCCTATAATTAATAAATTCCTCTCTGTTCAATTCAGAATTTTTTATTAGACAAAGGAACAATCTGTATCTTCAAATGAACTATATTGGTTCGTCGTATGGTGCCCATAAATCTTCAGTCCGTCTGCATTTCGGAGACTGTCAGTGCAAGCCGATGATTACGTTTGAGGCAATATTCGAGGCAAGCATAGCATGATATGAGCATATCGATCAGACTGACAGTACACAACTGTTGACGCGGATTGTATAATATATGGCCTGCCTTAATTCTGATTATCGTCTTGGACTGACAGCCCCCGGACTGCAGGAGGACTGTAGGTATATGGGTGTCATTTGACAATTATACCGAGGCTTGACTTATTAATGCCAGTCAAAACAAGTCTTGAAAATGCGATCTATATATATATTTATACTGCTTTATACTATACGACAAAAAATACAAGTGTCCATTTTTCTGTCATAAGAATTCCTCTCAAAAAGTGAATAGTAAGAATCTCAAATTTTCTCGTCACACTATGACTGCCATTTCTAGATCAACTGTTTTACTCACACGTTTATAAATTACAATCGATAATCATCAAAAAACTAAACATATTGGATACAACCAATACAATGGAAAATAATTTAAAGGTTATAAAATGAAAAATATATTTTATTTAAAGTTATTAAATTTTAATTTAGTAATGTTTCATTTCGAAAGATGGAGAGGTTTGCTTACATTTATTTAGCTGAGTTCACAACCGTCACTAGAAAGCTACTACTAACAGAACACAGATGACAAGAGTAAAATAATTAAATTAATTTCATATTTACACAGTCGCCATAATAAATAATTTATACTGTAAAATTTAATAGTTATATGTAAGAGAGAAATGTGATGCTATATGGAAACATTTTGCTAAGTTATGTAATTATAAATTGTATTATTGTATACTTTAAGGTGGAATCTTGTATGAAAATTCAATTATTTCTACACACTGCCATCTAGCGTTAAAATTGGCAATATCACAATTGCACATTTTGTTACATTATGAATCCCATACCAATGGTAAATTATTATTTTCACTTGAATACGTCGTGTAAATTAAAACTCGGTAGTGAGGAGGTTAAAAAAAGTTTTATTAGGATATGACGATAATTATCTTATATACTTTTCTTTAGTTATGTGGAATGGAGCTTCCACGAGCCTGAATGGAGACAGTACCACTGGTCAGGTGATCGAGATATTGTAAAATTTATTGAAATCGCTCAGGAAGAAGACCTCTACGTCATTTTACGACCTGGACCGTATATATGTGCTGAACGTGATATGGTAAGCAATAAGATTATTTGCTAATCTAACCTAACATAATGTTTGGATTATTTTAGTAGCATATTACTGCTTGGAGGGTTATTGTCCAGGGAGTAATTGTCACATTATGTGCATCATTTAAAAAAATATATATACATATATTCAATAACCTCTAGTAACAAATCATTCGTTTTTCCTTTTAGGTAAATGCTTAGGCTAAGGTACAAACTACAAATATGAACCATTGTCTTCATTTTATCGTCAAAGGCGAATCTTTCTCCTCTAATAGAAGTTTTTAGAGGACCAGATAGTTGAAAATCCATTGGAGCAGGACTACTAAATGTGCCCTCAATTCACACGCCGTACCCTTACACTTCGTCTTAATTATGCATATACCGAAGTTCTGATATTGACAAGTGATCCACTTTATTCGACGGGAATGTCCCAGGAGTAAATATAAGTTAAATATTAAATTTACGTTGAAAATTTCAGGGCGGGTTTCCATATTGGCTTGTCACAAAGTATCCAAAAATAAAGCTTCGGACAAGCGACGAAGGTATGTACGAGTTATTCGTTTTTTTAACATGCTTAGGATTTATACTGGATCCAAACTTCTCCGTTGCTCTTCCGCAAAAATCACCTAATTCATAAAACCAGCGGCTTCTGACTTTGCCTTTCGGACATATCACATCTTTTGGGTATCAGCGAATGACCGATCACATTAAGCGACTGTCATGTGCTCTAGCCTGTGCTCAGCCAAAGTTATATTGTTAGTTTTTTGTGTTATTAAGATCTATATTTATTTCAGATTACAAGTCTGAAGTAGCCGGGTGGTACGATCAATTGATGAAGAGATTGTCTCCGTTGTTTTATGGAAATGGTGGACCGATTATAATGATTCAAGTATGTCTTTATCATCTTATAATATCTATAATATTGTACTTATAACGCTTATGTAAGAGTTTTTGGAAAAGGGTTTGCAACTCAATGGGCATCTGGTGCATGCTCACCTTGCATCCATGGAATGCAGGCTCGATTCCTACATCTACTTTTATTTACGGATGTATTCAGTGGTGTCACAAGAGATATATTTTATATTTAGTATCTTAAACTCGTGAAATACTTGTGGTTGACATTATAAAAAGAGTACATCATCCATTTTATCCTTCTTCCTCATTTTCAGGTAGAAAACGAATACGGTAGTTACGCAGCCTGTGATAGGAATTACATGTCTTGGCTGGCCCAGCTGACGGAGACCTGGAGCCGAGGAGCTACTGTTCTCTTCACGACCGATGGCAACGCTGAGAGTTATCTGAAGTGCGGAAGTACTCCTGGTGTTTATCCAACCGTCGATTTCGGACCCTGTGAGATATATGTTTACTTTAGTTTTAGTTTAATTACTTCTAAACATAACATGCAGTTGATAATCAACATTAGAGAAATAATAGTAATGAATAAAAAATAATATGATTTCAATTAAGCCCGGCTAAAAAAATCTTTTTATTTTGTTTCAAAAAATGACTATTTGGTCAAGCAATTTATGTGAAGAGACCATCACGCTCCCAATATGATGCCGCAAACTTTTTGAAAGCAATGAAATTCGCCCTTGTGGCAACCGAGTCGGATGGCCCGATGGGTCCAACAGCTGGTTGGACCGACTTGAGTAACTCTTCCCGCTCCGTACACATTTTTGAACATTCCGACAGAATGTGATTAGCATCCTGTTCTGGACAGCCGCAACAACATGTTGGCTGTTTAACAAGGCCAAACTGAGACAGCTTAGCGGCAAACCACCGTGGCCTGTAATAAATTGGCTACTGAGGTGGTCTGGAGTCAGCTTTTTCCATTTAAAATTAGGAAAAAACATGTATGTGTGCCTGTTCTTAGTCGACGCGTCCCACCTACTTTGCCAGGTTTTTATCGCTGCATCCATGGCCATCTGACGGATGTTTTCTTCCAAAGATGGCTGGTAAATTTCTTCTTCGTCATTATTTTCTTTTATTTCAGCGGCGAACGTCGAAGCATCATGGGAAGCGATGCGAAAGTATGCTCCCCGAGGTCCTCTCGTCAACTCCGAGTTCTATCCTGGTTGGCTGACCCACTGGGGCGAAAAGATGGCTTACGTCGGCAAGGAAGCTGTAGTCAGGTCTCTCACCAAGCAATTGAACTCCAATGCGAGTGTTAACTTTTATATGTTCTATGGTGGGACCAACTTTGCATACACTGCGGGTAAGTTATATTTAGAGAAATCAATTTGAATTAACTTGTATATCTTTAATTAGGTAATATCCTAACGACAACTCAAACTGTACAAAATCTCCAAATGCGTTATTCTCATTTAAAAACTGTGGGTATTTTATCACGTGTGTATCCCGTGTGAATTGTGTGAAAGAGTCTACACACGTTCAAGTTTATGTGCTCAATCATTTGTGTGTGATCATTTTGTTTATCTGAAAGCGGAAAATTTACTAATTTGAAATAATCCTGCGTGTATTTGATATAAACTATAAGACCGACCATCTACTCATATAAAATAAATCAACAAATAAATCATTCGTTGATTTGGCTGCTTCAATTATTATTATTGCTTAATTTGATTTAAAAAAAAATCACTGTGGGTTTTGAAAGTTAATAGTTTATACAACAAAACGAAATTAAAATATTGGTACGTACAATTTCATTATTTTAAAAAGGTTTGATAATAAAATATTAAGCGATATAAAAATAATAGTAAACTTATTCAGTCAATAATTAGTAATTCTAACTAATGTTAGAGAGAAACAAGTCTGAACTGAATTCAAATTCTTTTTTTTTACTTCATCACTCTCCTTGTGAGGTTTGTAAAACGGAAACAATTAAATAACAGTGTTGTAATATTGTAAATTCTTTAACATATTGTCACCGTATTTTTATGATCGTACATGCATACTTGCGCAAGTTTTCATGGGCGTGTGTAGCCTCCTCAAGGCATATTGTGCTTATGGTTAGAAGCTGGGCCGCGTCGTGCCAATAATATGCATTGCATAAGGGCGTTTGAATATGATGGGCACCGTTTTACAAGAAAAATTAAAAAAATTCGCCAGTGTTTTCTACGTGCAATTTTATTTGCCTAATTAAAACAAGTGTATTATTAAATCTACCCTTCTAAAGATCTCTTTAGAAACTTTTAAACAAACTTTTTAAATTGTATTTCTGTAAAAAAATATATCAAAGTAAATTATAATTTGCATATATTTGACTTTTCAGCTCTTTTCTAAGTATTTTATATAATTATCGTATATTTTATAGTGTACTTATAATTATAATATAACTTATTTAGATATCATTGCACGTAGAAAATGCTAGCATTTTTTCGTTTGTTATAAAAAGGCACCCATTGTATTCAGGCGCTCTTACACGGTTCACAATCTGCAAACAAGCATGGCTTGGCCCTGCTTATATACATAATACTCTCTACCATTGAACTTCGTTTATACAATCATTGCATTTCAAAATATATGAAAAAGCAATATTTATAATACTTAAAAATTGTAAAAAATAATAAAAAAAAATGTATCTTCAGTATTATGAAGTGTATCAATTTTCTATGTAAACAGCTGTTCAAACAGACTAACTACACCGTGTCTCAAAAACGTAATAGTCACATTGTATGTTACAGCATGTTCTGCAATTATTGTCATATATTATTACGGATTATCATTTCAGATATGAGACGGACGTGGATTTTGGTTCAGTAATATAATAAATAAAGATTAATATATTTTTAGGGTACCGTTGATAATTTCTCGTGCAATTCCTTCGCCACCCCTGATGTAGGTGGTTGATAGTTTCAGTTTGGTATATTGTCACATCTATTTGTCTTATTCTACCACTTGTAGGTCAGTTGCTAGGTAATAAAAAAATCAAATGATGCGGAAATATTTTAAGGTAAGTTTTTATTATTTTAATCGCTTCAGCTATAGCCCAATATGAATATCATACGTTTTTTCTCTCCGCCGAAATGAGCTAAGCTGATTAGGTAGATAAAAGTGACCTAAAATATTTCCAGTTTTCACAAAACAACTTAAAAAGTTGTCAAATGTATAATTTATACAGCAGCGATTCTCAACCGGAATCCATATGCCCCACAGATGTGGCGCAGAGACCTTCAAAGGAGGCATAGACCAAAAATTATTGTTTGTGGACGCATACCGAACTCAAGGAGTTCACACACAACATACATTATGCTACCTACTAGATACGAAAGTAGAAATTACAAACATTTTTTTTGACGAATGTATGAAAATAGAAATCTCAAAATAGCGATGATGATACACCATATTCGCTCCCAACATGGAGCATTTGGATCTAGACACTGTGAAGAAGTCTACTCCGAAAAAGGAGTTTATGGATATCCGCAATGTGAAGACGTCTTGACAGATTATTTTTCACGAGAATTGTTTGTCAGACAATTGCTCAACCCAATAGGCTAGCAGTCCTGCATTTTCGGATTTTTAAAATCCGGCAGATGGGGACTCGAACCCGCATTCCCCAGATTGCTAGGCACGCACACTACCAACTACACTGCCGGGAAGAATAGGGAGGTACATGTTTTTTTAACCTAAAAGAGGGCCACCGCACCATAAAGGTTGAGAACCTCTTATTTATAAAATGTAAACTTCTGCGTAAAATGAGTACCAATATGATGATAATAAATACATAATAATTTAACTTCAATTTCTTCTTCAACTTTGAGTTCGACAAAGTAAGTCAATTATTTCGTAAAAACTGTAAATCCCCATTTGTCACTTACTTACTTGGACGGAGAGGATGGCCATGTTGGGCCATACCTGAAGCGATTAAAACAATAAAATATTTACCTTCAATTATTCATTGTTTAAACTACCCAGTAACTGGCCTATTTCCTTATTGTGCGGTTCAAATAAGGTCTACTCCTAGCTAAATAATAAAGCTTTGAATATTTGCTACATTATATGCACGCAATCATTAGGATCAAACCCTTATTTCATAATGAATATCCTAACCTTTGAATGCTAAACAAAAATACCTTCGTTATTGATAGTGTAAAAAAATGCTAACGACTGTCATTCTGCGTCTTTACGTCTGGCTTTTATATCTGTCACTCATAATTTAAAAAATTGTTCTTCGAAAGTACTGCGATTTTTTTCGCTGGGAAACGAACTGCTGATTCCTCATGAAAGTCTGAATTCTGCCCATCTCTTCTTCCGACCGATAGGATTCCAGCGCCTGGAAGACTGTCTTGTACTACCCGCAGGGTCTATCAAAGCGACTAGCAAGTGATAATATACAAGACTAAATGTGCAATTCATCTTTCATTCAGCATTTCTCTTGAGCTTCTTAATAAAGCTCTTAAGCAGAAGGAGCTTTTCTTGCTTGATTTTGTAAATCGATCATAGCAACTGAAGGGCATGACTTATTATATATTATATAAATATTTGAAAAAATACAATCTTCAAATCATCGCCAATATTGCAGGAACACGTATCTATTTTTTTTGATTCAAGTCACTTTGTAAAGTAATGTTTTATTTTTTGCAATCTTTTGTATTATTGGCACATTTTTGCGTTGACACATATGTTTATAAAACATTAACAAATTTAAAAACTATACTATAAAAAGTGACTTAAACCAAAAATCAAGATACGTGCTCTTGCAATATTGGCGACGGTATCTAGTTTGATATCGTGATGGCAATTCGATCGATTCGACTGTGGAAAAGAAAACGGACGTAATCCACATAGAACAAATTCACAGGAAACGTTTGTTTGGTGATTTTGAGTCAGTCAAAACACTACATAGAAACAACTTTAAAATGCAAAAAATAATACTTTACTTTACAAGGTGACTTAAATCAAAAAATCAAGATACGTGCTTCTGCAATAATGGCGACGAAATATTGAATCCTTATTAAAACTCCTATCAAGGGGGCATCGTGTTTTTTCTTTTGCAGAAAACAAACTTCTAACAACGATCATTTTCTTATTTTTTATTGAATTTGTAAACATCTACGTGTGTCTTGACAAAACATTAGAACTTAAATCATGCATGCTTTTTATCTATTTCTATCTTGCCTTAGCTAAAGCTTTTTTATACATATCGCTCATTTTTTTAAATCTTTGTTGCTAGTACAATTTTCTAACGCAGTTAATTAATTTATGGCAACTGCAAGTACTCGCAAAGCATTGGACAAAACCCCTCCCGCCCATCTTCAATAGTGAGGATCAGATTGACTATCACTGTTTTAACTCATTAAAAAACAATTTATCACACCACAGTTATGTTTTACGTGCGACGTGCACTGGTGTACATTATAATGACACGAATGTACTATTTAGAGTAGCTTCCTCCCCAGCTTAGGTCAAACATAAAGCCTTCCGAGACAAAAAGCGAACCACTTACGACAACAAGAGATTAAGTTATTTATAGATAAAACGAAGCAGCTATGGTTGCGGCGTCGGTTGCCTTGCTTTGATTGGTCATTTTTGTGTGGCGGGATGACGCTTCATCTGTAAATAGCTCGATTCCTTGTCGTCGTAAGCGATTTTTATGTGTAGAAGGCTTAAGACAACTAAGCTGGTTTCACACTACGAGTCACTCGGACGAATCATTCGGCGAGCGTTACCGAAGTGATTGGCTACATTTGAATTCTCATCAATGCTCTGTCGTTGTAATATCTACGATCAAAACTACTGAAAATGTCGCTCTTTCGAATATTAATCAGCGACTTCTGTGTTCGTCCTTATAACGAGTCTAGAGATGTGTATTGATGGATATATTTTTTACTATGTCCATTCTGAAAGTGAACTATATGGATCTTCAAAATACAAATATATCTACTCAAGAAAATTATAGTAGAACCCCAATCTACCGTTTTTCAAAAGGACCAAAATATACTAAACTTCAACATTATAGCATTTCTCGCTTGAATTCTAAGATTTAGTTAAATATCACCAGAGCGCAAGGGCGCCTGAATTTGACGGGCGCCTATTTATAAGAAGAAAAAAAAATCACACACAACGAACAAAATTTACAAAAAAAATGAAATAATTCAAATTACTCGCACACGCCAACCAACTCCATGCAGCAACATACACATTTACAAAAGTTTTTGTTGTCCCTGAACATTACACACAAATGAAGTAGGCTGGTTTGCAGATTAAGCCATCGAAATAATACTATAAAAATAAAATATAATATCGAAAAGGCTTAGCTCGTTATAAACAAGCAAGATATAAAACAGTAAAAATATGTTAAGAAGTGATTCAAAAAAGTTTTAGCACAGGGGCACCTCCATACCACTGTGCGGCACTGAATATTAAAGTATCCAAAAGGTTAATATGTCATAATTTTAAATCTATCACTCGAATGTATGTATTAGTGGATTTTGCAAGTATAAGCTTTGAATTTATTTACTAAGCCGTTTGCCCAATCTTTAAAAATGTCTGTTGCAGACTTGCCTTGCTGCCTGTTGCATTTGCTTTGTATTTTGCTTTTATGTATGAAAATATTATTTGCCAGGAGCAAACCTTAATGAAAAGTACGAGCCAGATATAACGTCCTACGACTATGATGCACCGATGTCGGAAGCCGGTGATATTACTCCCAAATATTTACGGATTCGGGAAACCCTCATGAATGTAAGTATATAAAACACCTCACTGCAATGTATTTTGAATCAATAACGTCAGCCGACTTTCAAAAAAAAAATATGAAGCGTGGACTACTCTATGAAGATATCAACTCATCACTGTATACACAGATCCGTCTTAAAGTAACGGCAACAAGAACAGTTGCCCGAGGCAACGTGTGCTTAAGGGCGCCATCTTAGAAAAAATGAAAATAATAAATCAAATTTTGTTTCAATCTGACGTTTTTAAAATAGAAAAATCGCTCTTTATTTGTAAATATACATATAAGAAGAGTCACCTTTAACGACTCCCAAAGATGTCCGGAAACCAAATCTGCAGGATAAATTCACGAGTAGTGTATTACTGTGTGATACGTTTTCAGATTGTAATCCCATTTCTATATTTGAAGTTTTTTTCTTGTGATTTTTTTATAATTTTACTTAAAATGGCTGCTGATTTGCCCAATGCGGTACCACAATCCTGTGTGTACACTAGCAAACAGTGTGCTCGTCAAAAATGTAAGTGACAGAATACAACAGAGTCTTTCAGCATGACGAACTAATGAAAAAAAAAACTCATTTTTGACCAAAGTCCTTTGTCCCTTCATATGTGTATCTAATATATTATTGTAGGCTTTGTTAGCCATTGTGTTTGCTATTTGGATCATATTCTGAAGTTAAATACACATTATAAGAATGTAGATTCTTATGCAGCCAAGAACCCAATTCTGAAACTCTTAGTCCAGAAGAATTGGTGAAGGAGAGACTAGTTTAAGCATTGACATTATATCTAAACAATGACCTATGCTGGCTGAATTCGTAACCGTGAGTACAAGAAGAAAACTGCTCTATCGTTCACGCTCCGAGCGACAAGAATATAATAAATTTTCTTCTTCACCACAGTATTCTTCGTCACCACTGCCGCCAATTCCAGTATTACCGCCGAAAGCATCTTTCGGCAGATTGACATTGACTCCAGTCCTTCCCCTGCTGAGTGAAGACGGACGACGACGATTCGGCTCAAACCCTCGTATCAGTGATTTGCCACTTACCATGGAGTCTTTGCAGCAAGGTTCAGGAATGTTACTGTACGAGGCTACGCTTCCTGAACGAAGGCCTGATCCTTCAGCGCTCACTGTAGATGGACTGAAAGATAGGGCACTCGTCTACATTGATGGGGTATGTATGTTACTTAGTATTATACTTTTGGTGGAATTTTTATAGTGTCTAAATAATTCAAACGCCTAATTTATGAAATGAAAAGTATCTCAACTATTTTAATGACCAAATAGGCATGTTGTCCATTTACATAAATTAAGTAACAGCTATTTTCTGGGCCGTGAGATAGATTTGCTCAGTATGTAAAATACTGCCCATCTCAGAATTACGTCCGTACAGTTTATTTTATTATTTTCAAGGAAATAAAATACTTATCTATTCATTTTCACTGCCATATTTACATTTCTGACATGAGTGCTGTTATTGAAAAAATGTTACCACATTGTGTCAACGATCTGTAATACGCATGCGGTTTATTAAACTTCAAGTATTTCAAGTTTATGAATATTAAATCATCACAGTTATGTGTCATTTTGATGTATTTATGGACCCTAAAAATAGCTTTGACACAATTGACACCGGGCTCTCTAAAATATAGAAGACCTTGTAGGAAAGATGCGGGTCCGTATGAGATTTAGACTATGAACTGCTGTCTACTACAGTAAAATAAGAAATGGGATTAAATCATCAGGGATTGGACACATATATTTTTTTAAATAAAAGCTGTTGATTAAGTTTGTCTCCAAGATTCAGAACCATTCCCAAGTTCAATAAAACACTGTTGTCATTTGATCCCGTAAGCGATAACGACAATATTCGGAAGAATTTTTTTTTGTTTGATTTCCCCTGGAAAAGTCTTAAATACAAAATAATTACTTATAGACGGATACTGAATAAATAGATTACATGTACAAAATGGCAACACTGAACTTTTCAGAACACACCACACTGATAAAATAATTCAGGAAACTGAGACCCCCGGAAAAATTAAGTATATCTTGTTTTTTTGTTCTTTTAATGTAACTTATTGAATAAGAATTTACATTTTTCGTTACCAGAACAAATGTCCAGGAAATTTTACTCACTAGATAAGAGGTAAATAAAAACTTTCGTTCTAAATTATTTAAAACTGGTAAACTTCCATATGTGAGATCACTGTTAGCG